>JAZAVJ010000100.1:0-132819 GCA_037954315.1 Neonectria punicea
ACGGTTGTGCTAGACCGCTGTACCATTGGGCAAAAGATTGGTCAATAATCGCTATTGCGGCAATTACTGGGCACACTAACTGAGCATTTAAGCCTATCGCTGTTCCCGACGGACCAGGCCGTAACAACACGCGGATCACGATTCTAATCGTGATCTAGGGATAGGCTTACGCTCCTAAACCGTAAGCTAACGATAGGATTACTATTACGAACCGTGATCTAAGTAACACACTACAAGTATATAGACACCCTCATTCAGCACATTAGACAATAAGCCTTAAGCTCTTTAGCTATCAATATACTTAGTTACATTGAATCTACTATTCTACCATTACCAGACCGTGACCTACATTGCTCACTACAACGTCCTAATCCACTCGATCATATACCTCACGCCCGGACCTACCCTATACGCCCTTAGGTTAGACCCGACCGTCATATAGTGGCAATACGGGAGGAACCATCTTATTAACTATTAGTGAGATAGATTACGATGATTTTCCGTTCACTATGACTATTAAAAGTGGTGACATAACCACCTTTAACCCAGCCGAGAGATATATGTACAATAGCCAACCCTGGCGATTTTACCACTATTAACCATAATGCCTCTTCGGATTCAAATGACTCTTAGAATACTGGAATTAGCACCCGTAGCAGCATAATAAAGTATTTTACTACGATCGTCACGACTTTGCTTACTTCAGCCTCCGTAGTCACTGAAACCTTTATAGTCACGGAGTCTGCTAGCTATGGCTCGGATAGTAGCAACGCTGACAATACCAACTCTGCAACCATCAAGATTCTCACTGTTAGTTCTTATTCTAACACAGAAAGAGAGAACCCTGAGCAGAACTGAACAAGAATACTCCAACAGCTCCAGCAAAAACTTTAACACTTTTTAAAGTTCCGGAACTGTTTTCAGCCATAAGAATTAATTCTCAACTAGTATTCTGCTTGTTTCGATGATAACCTAAATGCGAACTTACTCTTCCGAATAGTTAGTGTGCATGCGTTAGATCAGTTTCGTCCATAGGGTTCTCCAGAGCAATTATCCTCTTAATTGTTATTCGTGATCGCAATAGTGTCCAAACCCCGTGTCAGCATAGTTAAGATAGTCGGGGATTGGCGAGGTTACAAATGGCCCGCATCTATCTTCCTTTCTTCCACCCTTTTAGGTTCAGTCTTGCTTTGTTGCCTTGTTGCTAGGTCCAATATTAGGGGATGTGTGACTACATAGCAGGTGGGCGGTGGCTAACCCTTGATATTGCGTGTACTGTCTGTGCGAGTTCGTTAATTATTCGACTTGTTCCGGCACTCGATTCCTTGTTTTGATCCTAGTGCTCACAGCCACGCTAACATCGACGTTACGCTGGAGCAGCGATCAGGTCCGTCCATAGACTTTCGCTTATCTACACACCGGGGACCAGTGTGGGCGATTCAACGCACCCCGAGGATGTGGATGGTAACTATAAGGGGGTTGGCTAATGAAGAGTTAGGGAACGTAAACAAACGAAACTGAAAGAATACCCATTTAAATGGGCCGCATTCCATCAGAACAGTCAATCGAGCGGGGGTGAAAGCAATAGTCTCAGCTACATGGCTTTCTGACTGGCACTTGTCGCGGTGATTCTAGTTCACTTGTGGCAGGTCATATTCATAGCGTGCTTTGCATTCTTGAAACATAGCCTTCTTGTATCTTGTGTAATTACAGGTACTCTAGTCTGACTGAACAAGGTATTCAATACTCTGATCAACGGCGAGTTATAGCCCACTCCGTCTCAACCCTAATCTCGTCCTGGGGTCTACTTGACGACGTTGTCAAATTCTTCTCCGACCCAGACTCATCACCCAAGCCAACCACTGTTGTACCGTGACCCCCTTTCCCAGGAGGGTAGTAATCGTCCATCTCCCAGGTTGTGGCGCTGTCCGGGTGTGACCCCATCCGAGCTTTGCTCTCCTGGCCTGAACGACTGCGATCTCGGAACCCAGTGCTCCGCTCGTCGGAATATTCTTGTAGCTTGGATCCGCCCATTCTTCGTTTGTATTTGGCGTAAAACGGTCGGAGCATCGGGATGCTGACACAGAGGATGGCAAGGTTCGGCTCGAGGATGAAGAGGAAGATCGTCGTAGGCATCGTGCCGGTGATGTTTCCGTTGAGGTCGACGGTAGATATGTAAATAAGTCGAAAGATGGCGCAGACAACGCAACTAGAGATGATTATTAGCGATTGATCTCTCGCTACGGGGAGCAGGTGACTGTACGCGAGACCAAGGGCAAAACAAGAAGTAATGCCAATCTTTTCCGACTTTCGCGTTTGCAGACTCCAAATGCTGTGCATCGGCAAGGCCATGATGATCAAGTCGCCCAAGGCATTTGTCGCAATCAATGACTGAATCATGGGCATGTACACGCCGCATTTGCCCAGGCCAGTCCACTGTGCCGAGACTGGCTTGCAGAGGAAGATGCAAGCGCATAGATACGAAACAAGCCAGAGTCCGACGAATCCCAAGGCTATCTTGGACGCGCTCTGCATGAACCGGGTCGGGAAGACGCGAATGAAGAAGCACAGCATGCTTCCCTTGACGGACGCAAGTAAGGTGACGTACACCACTTGCATACAAAAGGTCAACTGCACAGCGTGAGTTGACGACCCCAAACTTCCTCGCAACTGACGATTCTCATACCTGAAGAATAAAAGGGACATTGACCATAACTAACGGTGCTTTATCCAGACTTGGCTGCCCCATCAAAAATCAAGGCAGTACTTGTTCGCGTAGGGCATCTGGAAATAAGACGGACGATCATCAGCTGCTAGAAGCTGACCTGTTTCGAAGTCGAACAGCTCTTTCCATGGAGTAATCAAGAGAACTAGTTTAGTTACTGAAAGTGCTGCTCTTCCCCCAATTTCTTAGTAGAAAAACACCAGGACAATGTCGAAGCTCTAGTCCCACAGGTTAGTTAGTTAGGCTACCAGCTGGTAAACAACGAGACAGCTTGACAACCATCCAACCATACCAAGACGAACACCGAGTTGCGAGCCCTCCTCAAATTCCTCATGCCACTCCTCAGCCCACACTTCCTAGCTCAGTTGAGGTCCTTGGCTTGGCTCTTGAACGTGGCGAAATCGGTTCAATCTCGGGAACTGCATGAAACGCGAGGGTACCTTGCTAGCCTCTCCTAGGAGCGGCTTAGGTTCACGGGCTGGAAACCGTAAGCATCTTGGCTCCAGGAGAGATGAGACGCTGTAATGTAATCTCGCAGGGCTTGCACAGACCATCAGGCCAAGCCATAGCGGTTAGTTTGTTGTCAATCATGCCGAGGCCTGTTACGTTTGCTCTCTATCAGAACTACCCCATACAGACATTGTCTACAGTATAAAGGCACCCTGGAAACGAAACCGTCCCAGCGGAATAAGTCGTTACACAATCACCTAGTCTTTGAATAGAAAGGAGACGAGCAGAAATGGCATCCTCCACGCCCACCACAACCAAACAATGGATCCTTGTCAACAAGCCTACCGGGGCACCGGTCCTCGATGGCCCTGATGCAACCTTCAAGCTTCAGACGGTTGCACTACCCCAGCTGAAGGAAGGGCAGATCCTCTGCAAGGTGCAATACTTCTCCAACGACACAGGCCTTCGCAACTTCATCCAGAGCACCGTGGCGCCCGAGCGTTTCTATGTGCCCGCCGTTCCCCTGGGATCACCGATGCGATCGGGCATCATCGCGGAGGTCGTCGAGTCTGCGGCGCCCACGTTCAAGGCGGGGGATCTGGTCATGGACTTCCACCTCGGCACATGGAGCGAGTTTGTCATCCTCGAGGCCGCGAACAGCCAAGCTCTGAGCCCTCTGCCGGGAGGCCTGGCCCTTACGCACTACCTCGGCGCGTTTGGAGCGTCGGGAATTGCAGCTTACACGGGACTGTACGAGGCCGGAGAGGCCAAGCCTGAGCACACGATTGTCATCTCAGCCGCGGCTGGTGCCACTGGGTCCATGGCCATCCAGATCGCAGTCAAGCTCTTGGGAGCCAAGCACGTCGTGGGCATCGCTGGCTCCGACGAGAAGTGTGCCTGGGTGCGAGACCAGCTCGGAGCCCACGCGTGCATCAACTACAAGAGCCCGACGTTCCTCGAGGATCTGAAGGAGGCCACGCCCAACGAGGTCGACGTCTACTTCGACAACGTCGGAGGAGACATCTTGGACGCCATGTTGACCCGCATGAAGAAGAACGGCACCATCGCCGTGTGCGGCGCCGTCAGCGGATACAACTCGGATGAACCCATGGCGCTGAAGAACTGGTTCGAGCTGATCTCGATGAGGATCACGATCCGGGGATTTATCATGCTGGATTATATGGACCAGGTGCCTACGATTCTCGGGAAGCTCATTGGTGCTGCGGCAGACGGTATCATCAAGTTGCAGGACGCGGAGACGGTAGTAGAGGCCCGGATCGAGGATCAGCCTGCTTTATGGATGCGGTTGTTTAGCGGCGGGAACCAGGGAAAGCTCCTCACTAAGTTGATCGTCTAGGGTGCGAATAAGCGTGTGATCACTTGGGGCTTGGTCTTAACCGGAGTGAATTATTTAGATGAATAGAGCACTAGTTGTGCAAGATGACAAGTGAACCTTGTGACGTCTGTCTGTCAACCAAGCTACCGGGAACTTTGATCCAGAAAGTCGCGAAGTCTCATGCAAAGCTGTTTTTATCCAAGTACTTTAAAATAGGTAAATGATTGGGCCATGCCTTAATACCAACGAACGCACTAGATATGGGGTCTTATCCAAGTACCAAGTACCCTAGACTCAGCAATATTTTGAAGCGAGATAAGGCCCAGATGGATCATTAAAGAGAAATTACAACGATAATCTATTACCGAGTTGTCTCGGCCAATCCAAATAGGGTAATATGTACTCCGCAGTCTACAAGGAATAATAACAGGCCATTTGTGATGGGATCTCATAATTTGGATGTTTGGTTCACTCTGAATCCCTCTTGGTCGGCCTCCCGCCTCGAGAGCAGCTCCACAAACCGTATCCCCAGGCAAGTTGCCAATCTACGGAGAAGAGGGCTTCGGAATCTATGATCCGGAGAGTGATCGAAAATCCATGAAAGGCCAAGACAAGTTCAAGGAGGATATGGTCATTCTATCGAGTTCTTCGCCGAGGCCATTGTGATCACTCGGACCGGTAGAAGACGAGTTCATCCGCGGGGTTCGTGAGTGGGACCAGACCAGAAAGATTCCTTTCTATCTCATCTACGCCGCCCAAATCCTCCTGGATGTTCATCACATTATCAGAGATATGGTGTATTTTGCGCAAGCGACTCTGAGAAAGCACACAACCGCAATGGACGACATGCTCGAGGAACATCTCAAGTTCCATAAGAATCTGGGGGTTGAACACCCGCCTATTTCCAATCCGCCGGCTTCAACAGTCCCTACAACGGTTCGATCAGGGCCAGGTCTTTCTCGTCCAGCAGCAAGTCTCTCAGAGGGTTGGAATCCCAAACATGGTGTCTGAAAGGCATCGCATACTCCTCCACTCCTTTATCCTTTGTCGGCTCTTGCTATATCACTTTCGGGCCCGGACAGGGGTATCGCTAAGAGTGATTTAGACGCAAGTGGTAATGAAGGGGATGAGGAGTAGATCTATCTGAGATTTACTAACCACTCGGGCGTCTTCTGAGTGGTCGGGTTGTTGAAGAGTGTTGCTCTGAGATGGAGCCATCTGTTTGTTATTTTTATTATGCCAGATTCTAAGACGGTATTAGCTAGTGAGCAAGCTCGGTAGACTTTGCCTTTGTTTACAAGACAACAACGATTGACCGCAAAATAAACGGAACAGTCGTATGCACTACTCAACGATGTAGATGAATTTGAACATCCACATGTTGATTTGTAAATTTGTTTCTATTATACATAAGCCTAACCGGGAGCTGCCTGACTCTTGGGCTCGCTCAACTAGCCCAAGTAACATGTTTTGTCAACATGCGCTCCCTGATTGCCTCCATCCATCACCAGAAGCCACCTGTTGTTGACTTTATGTGGCGTTTCACTACTTGTATACTAGTATATATGTATAAGAAGCGTTTAGGTCGAGTATCTAGCGTCTCTTGAGAGAATTTGCCGCCTTGCAGTCTGCAACTTGCTGCTCGCACTGGGCCACTCCGCCAGCGAGCTCACCAGAGTTGGCGGCGTTTGCACACGCGTTGTGTTGGATGTCGCAGGATCTTGAAATGGCAGCGCCAGAGCCGGTGAAGGTGTTGCCGTTGACCGAGAACGGGCGGTCTCCCGTGGATGAAACGACGGGAGGAGCTGCGCCGCCGAGCGTGCCGGTGAAGGCTTGGATGTTTGAACCGGTGCTGGTCGGTGTCTCTGCTGCTTGTCCCGCTGCGGCTGAGGTTGCCGTCGCGACGACAGTATCTCCGGTTCCTGCGGCGACCGAAGTAGTGTCTACCGAGCAGACCAGCTCAGATGTTGCGACCGCAGCCGCTGTAGTTGCAACGTTTTCTACTGCGGAAGAAGCTGCAGTGGCGTCCGCTGCTCCTCCAGCGCCAGCAGCACCGTTGATGACGGTGGCAAGATCGACAGTTCCCGTCACCGAAGCAACACTGAACGAGGCCAAGTCAACAAGATCGGTCGCGAGGATTCCGCCGGTGCCCGTGAAGGTTGGGGATACGTCGGCGACGGCGGCCGAGATCTCGTCCTGGGAAGCGTCGAGTACGAGGAGGCCCTGCGAAAAGATGCAACCGAGGTCAGGCTCCTCGTCGTCACACGAGTTGCCTGCACCTGTGGTGTCGCTTGCCTATAAACAATTAGCATGTTTCGTGTGGACAAGGTGAATGGGTGCGTACATCGCCAGGAGCAAAGGTACCACTAAGCAGTGCCAAGTTGGGATCAGCCCCGATGCCGGCCAGCTGCTTGGCAAGCTCCAGAGTAATGGCCTTGTTGAGGGCTCCTGCGTTCTCTGAAGCAGCGTCTTGATGTTGGGTCAAAGCTGCAATCTCTGGGTTCACGGCCGTCTCGGTGCAGAGCACACTCGCAACACCAACGCCACCGGTGTTTCTTTCGATGGCCTGGAAAAGCAAGGCACCCGCCATGCCGCGGAGATCTCCAGCACTCTTGGCATTGGTGAAGGCCTGGTCGGCAGTTTCCTGCTTCAAGCAGTCGAGGTTTGTCACGTCTCCCGCGCCATCAGCGGCCGCGGCGTTGCCTAAGAGACCAAAGACGACGTCGACGATGCCCTTGGGGTTGTCGACGTTGAGGAACTCGCGGGTAATCGTCAAGACAAAGTCGTGCGAGTGCTCCTGGGGCACCTGGCGCTTGTGGAGATGGTTGACCTGTCGGTGGCGAAGAGAGCGACGGTGGCTGGGGAGGCCATGGAGAGGTGATGCCAGCGCCAGGCTGAGGAACGCCTCAAGGAAAAGAATGGAAGAGAATCTCATGGTGAAGAGTAAGAAAAGAAAGTAAATGCTATGTGATTGAATTGATGAGGTATCGTCCAGGCCTCAGCCCGTTGTTATATATACACATGAGACTCGGGCTCTCTCATCCCGTCTTTGAACGCGCCTCCCCCTTGACAGACACCAGACAACTTGGTGAGCCGCAGTTCCGATCATGAAGCTCGGATAAGGCCGAGATTTCCAGGATCGGGAACTGTCTCCCATGCAGGCGCCTGTCTGACACAGGAATGCCCGTCGTTGGCCCCAGAGAACACTCGTCTGATTGGGCGATCCGGATATTGCTGTTGTCGCTGCGCGTGTCAAAAAAGTTGAAGCACAGCCGTAGGCGAGGGCGGCAATCTGAAGCTGCACATCATACAGGTCGAGCAACAGGTCTTGGCTTTTGGTGTTTGAGCAGGGGTTGTTTTCGCTGTTGCGGCGAATTGGCGATGTCGCAGCGTTGTGGTTTGGGTTAGGCCAGGGGTTCTTTGGTTCACATCTCGAACTGTCGGATGCCCCGCGAAGGGTCTGTCTCACGTTCTCAACCGCTCCGATATTATCGTACAAGGCATTATACGACGGATTTGATGCCGTTTTCGGGTAAGACGTCGCTTAACGTGCTCGGCGTTGGTGGTTTATGTGGTCAATAAATAGAAGGCCATTGTCCAAACCAAGAGTTTGCTTCACCATGCTCCAATACTGAGCGGTTGCGTCACTGCATGCAAACTAACCAATGGAATACATTCAGTGTAGAGGACTTTGTGGGATGTTTGCGACTTCGTCATACTATGGTTGACAGTTGTTTTGTGTTGCCTGCGCTGGACCTTTCGGCCGAGAGAGAGAGTTCCGGCCCGGCCCGTGACCCGAAGCGCAAGGTTATGGTTTGCTCATTGTATCAAGTAGATGCGCCAGGGCTGCAGGGATGAGACATTCCCGATCCCTCAAGATTGACCTATTGTCTTACTAGATTCTTGAATTGAAGGACTTAGCGGCTGCTGTGACAATGCGTGTGCCCAGGACCGCGTTGAATACCAAATCAATGCAAAGCATACCAGGATGATGCATCCCACTTAGTAAGGATTCCGGGTAACATAGTATACCCCATGTTTTTATTTAACACCTCAAAGAAATCTCAGACACCCTGCTGTTGAACTGGCCGTAATTATGGGATGCAGACTATTGGCTAAAACCTTCCTGCAATACATATCTCCACCATGAGAATATGGCCAAGAATATAATTAGAATCGAATTACGAACCCAACGACACTAGATAATCTCCCTTAAAGTATCATTAGGCACACAGGAACAGTGACAGCGCCGAAAAAAGTGGCTACTCAATTCTGTGCCAGAGCACCGGCCGTAACCTAGAGAGGAGTAGAAGTAGCCAAAGTAGCTAACGCCGTCGCGTTGTCGGCGGAGGAGGGGATAGAGGCGGTGACAATGGCGAGACTGATAGCCGTCTCGCTGGCGACTTCTTCACTAGATGCAACAACAGTGGTCTTGGCCTTGGCAGGAACAGTGTGGTGCACGTGGATGTCGTGGTGTGCTCCTTCGGCGGCTCAACACCAGTCGGGGGAGTAAATTTGCCCACGATCGGCGTAGGGCAGGAGGACAGAGTGAGACCGCTGGTGATTGTGACTGTGCGGAGAGGATGAGCAGTGGTAATAGCCGTAGGCACGGTCTGCTTCTCGTTGACTGGGCAGATGGTGGTGTAAAGATCGATGGTCTGGGTGACGATAATCTCCTTGGCCCAGGTTGCCGAAGCGACCGTGGCGAGCTTAAGGCTGTCGAATGTGTCTTCAGGACAGCTGACATGTAGTGGCACATCTCCAGGACCTAGAGGGCCATGAAGGGCTTCTGGCGCTTCTTGGTCGAGGGGACGCGGTTGTAACAGACGGCTTGAAAACACATGCGACTCGTGACTGAGATGAGACTGAGATGGTAATTAGCCTACAACAGACACTTCGGAGAACGCGCTGAGAGTTCTTGTACCGAATTCCGGCCCACCAATCATAGATACTAGCCTCTAAGAGCCCGGCAGCCCGAAACCGAAAGCGAGATTCTTTATCTTACCTGCTTATCAAGCATAGACTGTCTCTTCCTTCGGCGAATGAAAAAGCTCACTCTACCACTACACGAGAATTCTGGAGACCTGCCCCTGGGCCCGCATCCCCAGGCATTTATGGCGGAGCTACTCTGCGTTTGGTTTCGGGATCTCGGAGCTTGAAAACGGACGAGGCAAGCCATTTCGAGGCAAAACTCCCCGGCTGTTAACGTTAACATACCACGTATATAATGGCCCAAGGTTTATGAATGCGCCACCCTAAATGACAAATCAAAAGCGGAGCAGATCTTCGGACGAACAAATCTATACATTCTAATTGGCCGTTTCTCTTTCATCGGGAGTGCATCCTTTATCGGTTCGATTGTCTTTAACGTTATCAGTCCAGGGCGTTCAACATTTATATACCACCCTGACGCACAACCATTGATCCTTCATCACCCCAGTTCTCAATAAAGCCTTCTACTTCAACCTCAACGACATCCAACATGCTCGTTCTTATTGCCGGAATCACAGGCAGCCTTGGCCAGCGGTTGGCCTCGAACGCTATTTAACGCGGATTATCGGTCCGAGGCCTTGGTCGCGACCCTTCAAAGCTACAGCCAAGTATAGCCGACAAGCTCGAATCCTTCGTAACAAGCACCAGTTTCGACGACGCCAATGCCCTGGATCAAGCTGTCAAGGGGGTCGATGGCATAATCTGTTGTTACTCTCCTGGACCGGTCCTCGACCTCGATGGGAATCTGCGGCTCCTCCGGGCCGCCGAGAGAGCCGGCGTCAAGGTGTTCATCCACTCATCGTGGAATAACGACTGGAGCAAGATCAACTTTGGGGAGTTTGAACTTTACGATCCGCATATCGCATTTGGGAAACAAGCCGCCATGACCAGCACAATCAACCCGGTCTACTTATTCACTGGAAATCTTTTCCGACCTCCTCCTGACTCAGTACGGTCCCGGCTCGTTTACTTCGGATGGAGGCAAGGCCAAGCTTGAGTACTGGGCCGATGGAAATCTCCGCAGGATGTCATGGTCGGAACAAGATGATGTTGCCGCTTGGACGATTGAGGTTTTAATCAATGACAAAGCGTCCAGGAAGGCAAGGGCGGATTCTTCCGGTTCCGCTCTGGAGAGGTTACCATTGACTCGCTTGCGGATGCATACAAGCGAGTCACTGGAAATGAAGTCGAGGTGACGCGTATGGGCGAGCTGGAAGACCTTGAGAGGGACGTGGCTCGTCTGCGCCTTGAGCACGGCAGAGCCAAGTATTGGGCGCACTTACCACAGGCCATGACGTTGGTTGCGACGAAGGGTGGATGGGAAATGAAAGCCGAAGACATGACTGTGCTGGATCATGTTAAAAAACCGAGATCTTTGGAGGAATGTCTCAAGGAGCACTTGAAGGTCTAAAAGATGGACAACGTCTTTGCGAAGTTAGGAACAGACATTGGTCACGTTTGTTCGATTTAGGGAACATACGACCCCAAAACAGACATGCAGAATTTCCCCGCCCAAATGCTCAAGTGAACGATTTACACCATCGACACACGAATCCTTTCTTGAGACCTCCCACTGGATTGGATTCTGTGTCTCACGGTTCGATATGGAGGTATCTATCAAGCTTGCTGTAACTATTCCCTGTTGCAAATGCATTCTTCGTCTTCCTGTTGATCCACTCGCTGCAGTGCTCTATTAAATGTGGAAATATTTATAAGAAGGGAAAGATTTATAGTCTAGGGTAGGCTACCCTCGTGGGTAGATTTCTCGAAAGAAAGCCACACACACCACCTTCTATGAATTCATGGTAGTGTATTCTTAGAGCCGAAGATGTGCTGCCTTTCGGGACATTTATGGGAAGTACCTTTCTTACTATTTGCTATGAGAAAATCAAGGTTGAATTTGATATGGCTACAGATTGGAACTTTGCAAATAATTAAGCAACTAGTTTATGCAGGTTTGATTTTGCATAGCCTTATTTTATCCCTCAAAGATAGTTAAGATATGGAAGAGGCGATTCTCTGGGACAGCAGAAGGAACGTCGCCCTTAGACTTTAGCAATTCTTTTAGTGAAGAAGTGCATCGCCATTTCCTGTAAGGGTGATTCCCAATTGAGGTGATTTGAGCACGGGTTAGTTGTCTCAGTAGTTAATGATGGGATGTTTTAAATACAAAGGGCTATCCGCCGTAGATGAATACGTCAAAAGTTCAAAGTAGTATCACTAAAACGACCCAACGAATGAATCAAAAACACCAGTGCGTATTCATGCAGCATATAAGAGATTGTCTAAGCTATACGCTAAACATGTAGAATGTAAAACTACTAAGTGAGTACCTGAATGCTGATTACTAACGTTTGATGCAGCACGCCGTCTCCCTACAACCCTCCATCAGACCGAAAAATATTAAATGTATGCCCAGCCAGCCTTTCTATGCCTTACTTCGACAGAAAAACCTGAGAATAGTAGGTGGCAAAGGTCGTAGCAGCCGCAGCGCAGCAAAAGATGGACTCTTGGTTCGCCTTGGCAGCACAGGCAACACAAGCCACGACAAAGTTGACGCTGGAGAAGTTGGTACAGGAGCGACAGGCGTTGGGGTGCGGGGCGCTGTTGCAGCTGAAGGAATGTGACTTGGCGATGGCGGCATCCTTGATCTGGGGGCAGTTCCGGGCGCGTTGGTGAATAGAGGGGATGGAAGTTGTCGCAACGACGTCGAGAGCGAGGACCGCGTCAAGGTTGGCCAGCATGTCTTCCTGCTTGGAGATGGCAACGATGGGCTCGAAGAACTTGTCGTAGAGCGACTCGGGGATGCAGTCAGAGGGGGAGTCGAGGTAGGTGTCGGGGATATGGGGCATGACGAAGTTGTTGGCCTCAGTCCTGTTGATGTTGAGGAGCTCGTAGGTCTGGCTGAGAGCCTGGAGATGCGAGAGGTTGATGCAGCCAGTTTTGCCGCCGGAAGTAAAGGTCAGCTCGCTCGAGAGAGCAGATCCGGCCAGCATGGCGAGAACGAAGATGGAAGAAACCATTGTTGGGATGGTGGTTGAGTTGGAGTTTAATGAAGTGTTTGAGCGGGTAAGAAGGGATGTTTTGGTGTATTGGAGAGTTCAAGGGGTTTATTTTCAAGAGGGACGCATTTGATTTATACCTCGTCGGTCTTTGCTGCCTCTTGCTCTTGTCAACGATCACGACTTGGGCGCTCGGAACTCGGACAAGATCATCGAGCCAACTTCTCATCCATCGACTGATCACATCTCCAGGCCCGAAATTACTTCTGTTGGAAGTCTAAAAGCTCATCAATGTCACCCGTTTCGTCCAACTACATCGGGACATGAGGTTGGGCGAGACACGTTTCCGTCGAGCATGTTTGCATTGGCTCTCGCAACTGTTCGGGCTACATTGAGTTTTCGCGTGTGGCCGACTGCTATACTACGACGTTGTTAGTACAAATGAGGTTTTCATCTGTCCCAACTTGTCCACCATGCGGTTATACGTGAAGTCTAAATGCTAGTTTCTTATTAGCAATGCTACCACGTGCACTTCGTCGACCGGGTGTCACGAACTACGACGAGTGCCGTTCCATCCAGGCACCATGTCCTAATGCAGCCTTGTTCCCGTGTTGGGCCACTTTCGTCCAGAACTGCCGGTAGCCATAGAATTAAGTTTGATTCTCGGATAGCTAGGCCGTGGATCCCTGTCTGTAATAACGGGACTGCTCCGACCTTTGACCACATTGTCTCCATTTGGAGGCTTCTATTCTATCTGGACCTTGAGAGCCCTTGTTTTAAGAAAGTTAATACCTGTGCCCTTGGAGATCTGTTGAAGGCGTCAACGGGGTTCTCGCGTGGCAGAGTGCGGTTGACCGCTAAAGCAATACTATAGCCCAACCCTTGTTTCCGAACTTCCGACTTCAGAGCACGTTGTTAATGATGAGAATGTCATAGGAAGAACTAAGGCCATCAGGGTATTTTTTGGATGAGGTGACAATCTTCTTAGAGTTCGAGACAAACTTCGGGGATACTGACGAGTGGTTCGGGAGGGAGAGGTGAATGGCTTCATCGTAGAGCGGTTCGTCCCGGGGCCATTTTGGATTCCCTTCTGGATTGTCAAGCGGTCTTGACAGTACGATGCAAGGTGTTTGACGACACAATGTGTCCAATTTACATACGGCGATACACGGGTATAAAGAGATGCAAAGTCCACTGTGTTTTCAAAAATGAACAACAAGAACTCAAGCCTCAACACTCAAACACTTCTCTACTCTTTAACAAACAAGACCATTCTCATCCGCAACCATGCAGATCACCTCCATCGCCCTCACCCTCCTCGCCCTCGGCAGCACGTAAGTAGAATGCGAGTTGATGATGAGTGCCATCTGACATTGACGTGGCTTAGTGCGACTGCCCGAATCCACCACAACTGTGGCTGCGATGTTCGGGGCCGCTATGACGTTGAGCTGAGCAAGGCAGCGTGTGCCCTCTGGGGTGCCACTCAGCCGCACACCCGGTTTGGTAAGTGTAGAGTGAATCCGATTGTGAGACTCCTGGCTAACATTATTTTGCAGATGGGTACTCTGTATGTTGATGCTTTTTACTACGGGAGTTTCTCTACTGACTGCATCTCATCGTAGTGCATTGACAAGGGATTCGGGCGTGGAATTGATGGGCAGCCGTTCGAGAACACATGCCAGCAGGCGTGGGATGTCAACTTTGGCGGAAACCGCAACGATGCCAGTGGCCACTGCTGGCACTAGGCTATGGTGGAGTTCTCTTGAAAAGGAGAAGGTATTGTTTTATTTCTTTTGGCTTTTTGCCTGCTGTATAGTTGAGTTAAGTTTTGGTTCTGTATAGTTTTAGTCTGTTGAATTTAAGACAGTTGTTGAATTTGTGGTGCTGAACGTCAACTACTTTGGCCTTTCGTGTCGACCCTTCGCGGTTGGTTTCCTAGTTGGATAGGATGTTTCCTCTCACCTAAGATAATCTAATTAACAATGCCCTTCGGCTAGTCTTTGTATTGGACGTCTATGACTAAAGAAGCTATAGCACTGACCTGGTTGCTTGTCGGTCGTGTCCACCCCGAACGAAAAATGGAATACGTACAGAGGCTCCACCCATTCGTAAATCCGAGTCGGAATAGGTGTGTAGTGTTTTCATCTGCTGTTCATTATGCCTCTAAGCCTCATTGATGCCGAGTTCACCGTGAAACACATGCTTCTGATCCTTTGGACTGGGGCTGTGTGGCTGAAACATGTTCGTGAATAAATTCCCAGCTTTTCTGAAGGGTCGCCAACTAACCGACTTGGCAATGGAGGATAAAATGGAGCAGAACTATCTATTGGTCAGGCACTGTCAAAGAAATATATTTAAACATCAAAATGCGATAGAGTTGTAACACAAATGGGAACAATCACTCCGGCCCATCCTCCAATTACCACGGCAGTTTTCTGGCCTCACGAATGCGCACTGCTACTAGATGTAACCGCCCCCAAGGGGTAGCACTCTCGTAAAAAAACCGCCAAAGCCCTCACTCTGAGAGAAATTGCAAACATTTTTCTCGGCAATCTGTTCTTTCACTTCACTTCTTCCCCATAACTTTATCTAGAATGGTCCCTTGACTAGTCTTCCAGGAACATGATCGGCCCTCTCACCACCAGCTGGTCAATACCCCAGAGCTGCACCATCAATTTCCAAGTGTGTTCGACCTGTTCCGGGCTCTTCCAGGGCCAACAATGCGTGACCGACCTAGACGACAAGGGCAGCCCGCTCCAAGACAACTACAAATGCTGGCTGCCTGCAAATACCAAGGTCAACTTCCAGCCGCCCGCGCACCCTTTGACAGGCTGGGGATTCTATTCGCCTGGCCTCGCATGCCCCACGGGGTACACTTCGGCTTGCACGGCCATCCACGATCAAGAGCCCGACTGGGAGATTGAGTTCATCCTTCGACCGGGAGAGACTGTAGTGGGTTGTTGTCCAGAGTGCGTCTTTGGAGATGAGACACGCAGCGCAATAGGTTCACTAACAGGAGCAAGAGGTTCACATGCACAAACTCGAATGGCAATAAATGCCTGGGAATAGCAACCGAAACAATCCAAGCTCCAACGGCGAAGTGCTCCGGTACTGAAATGGTTCGCCCAACGCTTGCAACGTTAACGCCCGACATCATTACCACAGCCGACGTTGGACTTCCAGGCGCCAGCAGACTCAATACCGTACAGCGCACCATCTCTATGGGCGCCGTTGTTCCAGCTGAACTACTAGTCCACCGATCTCGAGACCACCGTGTCATCGAGGGCCACGTCAGAGCCGGCCGCTGATAGATCCGGCGATGAAACTAGGTCCAATGTAGGCCTGCCCGTGAGTGTAATAGCCAGCATAGGCGCTGGAATCGGTGCCAGTACTCTATTTCTCGGGATGCTGGTAGCGTGGTTGATGTGGCGAAGGAGGAAACAACGACACTCGTTTTCTCCTAAAGTGTCTGGAGACTTCAGTACAGACAAGCTGGTAGCCGGAAGTGAATATTGGCACCGAGGCGATGGATCGGAGAGCAGTAGGAGCCATGAGTTATATGGAAACCCCGGTGTACTGGGGTGATCAGAGTTGGGCGACACACAAAGGCCAGCAGAGCTCCCAAGAGGGAAACATTGAAGAGGGAGAACCGCAGGATATAAGGGATTAATTATCAACAAGGAGCCAGGGTGGATGAAGCTCCAAGATGTTGGTTGTCAATAAGTAAGCCAGAACAGGCCAGACCAATGTTTGTGGACATTGGCACCCGCGAGTTTAATTACATCTCCACCAAATACTTCCTCTCAGGTATTAGCAGACGCCACTTTCTGGTCGCTATCGTTGTAGGGCCGGACTTGCGGCAAGTTAGCGTGGTGTAAAAAGACACGGAAACCCAAGCGGATTCTCGTATTCCAGGCTATTCCCGATTGACGGCCACGTAGGCTGTGACTGCGAGATATCCACCCAGAGCATGTAAATACGAATCAACGCTATTCTTAGACTACCGAGTTGCTAGCCCTCCCACAGTTGTTAGCATCTCATAGTGTCTACTTGGAACCCGAGAAAACAGCAGCATGGACTCAAGCCACATTTAGAACCAACACGAGGCCGGCTGAGCATGGCGTACTAATGCATTGGAAGCCCCTGAAAGACTGAAAATGACTTCGAGTCCTCCCAGCCAACTTCTGCAACGGCGTTGTGCAATGGTGGCTCGGGCACTGAACCTTGAGATCTCGTCATGATGCTTCCCTCGACGAGGACGGCTGTGGTCGTGCTGGCAGTGCTTCTAGCCATTACAATCCCAGGAACGACGGCCTCTAAGAGCCACCTCGTCACATTGTTCGTCGCTCAATACTACCGCAATCCCATGCTCACCGTGAACTAACATAAATAAGCGGCGACTCGTTTTCCAAGACGGGCTTCCTCGCCACGGGCACGCAGCCCTCGGCCGACAACCGACTAGGAAACCCGCAGCTCCCTGGAGTAACTTCGTCTGGCGGCCGCAACTGGGTTGGCTTCATGGTCACCGAGTTCAACACGTCGCTGGCGCTGTCGTTGTCGTTCAACTTTGCCCGCAGCGGCGCAACCGTCGACGCCAGCGTGATCCGCGGCACCGGGGCGAGCCTGATCGATCAGGTGCAGCGGTTCACGGATTCGTACGGCCTGCAGCGACTCCCGAAAGGTCGGACGCGATGGAACACCGTCGCCGGGGTGTGGATGGGCATTAACGACGTTCGCCGCTCCTACTATCTCGCCAATGCTACCGATCTGCTGGAGAAGACTGTGGCTCAGTACTTTGTGCAGCTTCAGCGGCTTTATGACCTCAGGACGCGCAAGTTTGTCTTGTTGAGCATACCGCGTAAGTGCCACCGAGAGACGGCTTGGAGCGTACACTGATGGCTCGTAGCTTTGAACCTAACGCCCAGCCAGCTCTCACTTAACGAGACACAGTCTGCAAAGCTCGTCTCGGCTATTAATCTCTACAACGACCTGCTCCTCTCCCACCTCCAAACCTTCAAGAAGCAGCATCCCGACGTGGTAGCTGCGGTCGTGGACACTTCGAAGACATTCCTGTCCGCAATTCGAGACCCCGGCGCCTTGGGTGCTCGGGACGCGACGTGTATCAACAGAAACGGCGTATCCTGCGTAGGTCCCTAGTTATCCCAGAGCACTGAAATGATCCGCAAACTAATACGATCATAGTTGTGGTGGGATGGTGGCCATCCTGCCATTGCGATCGAGAGGCTGATCGCAGCCGAGGTGGCCAAGGTTGTGGAATCCAAGGCATTCAGGTGCTACGGAATTTCGAACTGTAAAATTTAGGAAACAGATGGATTTAATATGCAGTCTAAATGAAATACGACCCTCATACTGCCTGAAATAAACAAGAACCCGCCAAGCATCACATCATATCCGCCCCCGAATACCTTGAGGAGTTGCGAGCTTGCTCGAAACCGCCGTGAAGCCGCCAACCAAACACATGGCACCACAGAAGATAGATACCTGCAAGAACCCTCCGTATCTGTCAATGAGCGCTCCATTGATCGGAGGCCCTATCAGGACTGCCACAGAGCTGACTCCCAGCCCCATGCCCAAGTATGACCCCAGGTCTCGCATGTCGTTGGGACAAGTGGCAAACGCCGCGGCGCCTCCGGAAATGATCATGCCGGACGAGAACCCAAAGATGACCGAATAAACTACCAGCTCTGCAGTCGTCACCGCCTTGTTCATACACATGATGACGACGCCATTGACCAGGCCGGCGGCGGAGAGCATGTTGAAGGGCCCGAACTTGTCCGCCAGAACACCCGGAATGATACGACCAAACGTCGAGGCCGCGTTGACGATGGCGAGCAAGTACGAGGCAAGCGTTTCTTCTATGCCTCTGGACACGGCGTACGTCGGGATGAAGAAGAGAGGAGCGAACATGCCGAGGAACAGGAAGAACATGGCGACGATGAGGAGGATGTAGTTGACGTTTCGAAAGGCCGTCGCGACGAAAAGAGTCGTCGGCCGGGGCGGGAGACGCGACTTGACGGTCACGCACGAGAAAACCAACAGCGGCAGCATGACGAAGCCGACGATTCTGACGGTCCATCCAAAGCCCAGCGACGAGCCAGTCAGCATCTTGGACAGCGCGAGGGGAATAACGACGCCGCCGATGGACGATCCAGAGATGGCCACGCCCAGTGCCGCGGCTCGTCTCTTGTCGAAGTATTGGGACACTGCTGCCATGGAGGGAAACGTCAGAAGGCCCATGGAGACGCCCATGGAGACGCCTTGGGCGAGCATGAACTGCCAGTACTCATGGCACAGGCTGGTCATCATGATGGAGAACATGTATAGAACGGCGGCAGGCCGGATGACCTATTGCTGTGTTAGCTGGGCCAGTCAAGTGTCTGCGTGGCCAGGGAACACAATACCCATCCGCCATAGCGATCAAACAACGGGCCGCCTATCGCGCCAGCGGCAAACTGGAGGAACGCCGCAGTGGATCCTATCCAGGCAATCTTGTCTGCGGACTCTCCCTTGAGCTGATGCGTCATGTAATACTGTTGAAAGATGCCGAAGGAGTTTGCGTAGCCCAGTGCTGTGAAGGAGATGAATGCCGCCCCAGCAGCAACAAGCCATGCTTCGGTGCCGCCGTCAGGGGCTTCTCCGATGGCGGGAATGGGTTTTCCTTGGCCGAGTTCGACAGAAGAAGATTCCAGCCGCGAGCGTTGACGGCTTTCTTCGGTGGCCATGTTGAGTTGGTGGGTTGACTTGGTTAGGAAAAAGGAGGGAAGAGAGGGACAACGTAGTCCTTGAGGTTATGTCTGTAAGTAAAACATAAGTAACAATTATATGGGTGTCTCATTGCGTTATTTATAGCTATCGTCCTTTGAATCACTACGTTTCTTTGCTTTGTGTGGTTCTGTCGGGGATAACATCTTTCGGTCGTAGCTGAGAACTCGGGCCTCAAGAGCCAATTAGACATCGCCATGATTCGGTAAAAGGCGGGCGGCCCGGACCAAAAGCGCAGATGCCGAGTCCGGAAAGGTGATTATCGTCCTCGTCTGGCTTGTCCCAGTCTCCTCTCCGTCTTCTTATTTCCCACGGTGGATGCCCCAAGTTTATCTCCTAGACGACAACCCTGCGGTATCGGCTCGGCCACTTTCAACGCCTCAGGAACGGCTCAAGGAATGGATGCCATGGCCGAGTCCGATGTCCCTCCCGAACGCCGGCGGAGAAGACCGGCCGTGTAGGTTGGAGCCCACCATGAATCGACGAGCATGCCGCGCTGACTCTGGTGAACATAAATACAGCTCCTGTCTGCTGTGTAGGAGGCGCAAGATTCGGTGCAACCGAGAAACCCCCTGCAGCAACTGCGTGCGGTCCAAGAACGAGACCTGCGTCTACGAGAATCACCCACCTCACCAGCTCCCGCAGCATCATGTTGGCCCAACCGGAGCTGTCCCGGCCCAAGAACCCCGAAGGCTTCGTCACCTGGCGCCCGTCGATGCAACTTCCAGTACAAGCCGAGGGTCCACCGCCTCAAGCCGTCCCAAGTCGTCCCAGCCGAGCTCGACAGTTACATCACCGCCTACGGATCTGCCTTCGACACAGGATGTTGAGCACTTGCGCAGCAGAATCCGACAGCTTGAAGCCGAGCTGGCCAAGGTGAGCCAGAAGCCCACCCAAGCTCCTGCTCTCGCTTCCAGACCGAATCTCGACAGTGAGCCAACTGCACCACGGTCACTCGGGCCTTTTCGCAGGCACGGAGAGAGCAGGCTGTTCGGCGAGGTGCACATTCTCAGTCGCAGCGTCATGCACAAGACACGCCTCTTTGGCCAAAGCCACTGGGTCCATGGAACGGCAGTGGTGAGTACCTGTCGCGGCTCTTCACACAAGTTATATGTGGTAACGCGATAGCCACCGTCAGTTTGATGAGACGTTTGACATCATTGAGCCCCTCGTGCGCGAAACATCAAGGGCAATCCCCGGCATGCAAAGGTGTAAACACTTGGGCAAGATCATCAAGTCGAGGCGAGCACCCCCTTGGCCCTCGTCGCCGACGCCCGACTTGCCATCCAAAGACGTCGCCGACAAGCTTGTTGACGGGTACCTTCGTACAACTGAAATCTTGTATCGGATTCTGCATGTCCCTACCTTCATGGCGGAGTACGAAGCAGTGTGGGTGTCTGATTCAAACCCTGACACGACGTTTCTTGTTCTGCTCAAGCTAGTGCTCGCCATCGGGGCCACCATATACGATGAGAACTTCTCCCTTCGAGGCTCGGCTATCAAATGGGTCTACGAAGCTCAAACCTGGTTGACAGCGCCGGAATTCAAGTCTCGACTTGGCCTGAGGTCGCTGCAGATCAACATCCTCCTCCTGCTTGCGCGAGAAACGACAGGCGTGGGAGAGGATTTGGTCTGGATTGCCACCGGTTCACTCATCCGGCAAGCAGTGCACATAGGGTTGCATTGCGACCCCGAACATTTGCTGAAGCGCACAGCCTTGGCAGCCGAAATGCACCGAAGACTGTGGAACACGATCCTGGAGATCACCCTTCAGTCGAGTATGAGATCAGGGGGGCCTCCACTAATTTGTGTAGAAGACTTTAACACTGGCCCACCCGGGAACTTTGACGACGAGCAGCTCACGATCGAGAGCCCTGTTCCGAAACCGGACAACTGCTTCACGCGAACCTCCATCGCCATCGCCCTCCGAAACACAATCCCGATTCGTCTTGCAGTTGTCAAATTCTTGAACAATCTCAGCTCCAGCGGTTCCTACGAGGAGACTCTTCGACTAGATGCAGAGCTCCGAAAGTCGTACAAGAATCTCTGCCGAGTCCTCAAAGAATGCCAGTCAAGCGACGGATCCTCGCCATCCCAGTTCTCAATGCGGGTAGTGGATTTCACCATGCGTCGCTATCTCTCATCCCTACACACTCCCTTCTTTGGCCCGTCTTTGAAAGGGACGGCCTATGCGTTCTCGAGGAAGGTAGTCGTGGATGCCTCGCTCAAGGTCTGGTGTGCCGTATTCCCGTTCACCTCCATTGCTACTGTCCAGTCTCGCAGTGACGCTATCGCGCAAGAAGACGATTTCGCACGGTTGACTGCCTGCGGCTCTGTCTTCTTTCGCACCGTCGCCATGCAGGCATCTTTTCTGTTAGCCGCGGAGCTCAGAGCCCAACTGCTGGAAGAGGAAGGCTTGGGCCCGACATGTTTACGACCAAATCTAGTTGCAATCTTGGACGAGACGAAGTCTTGGTGCTTGAGGTGCATTGACGCTGGGGAGACGAACACCAAGGGCTACCTCTTCACTTGCGTCATCTCTGCCGAGATCGAGGGGCTTTTGCAAGGATTGAGCAAGGACCTCTTTCCAGAGCTTTTAGTGAAGGCTGCGGAAGACGCTGAAGAAAGATGCATAGCGATCCTTGAGGACAGGATAGCCCAAAGCCAAGCCAATAGCGCTACGGATGGGCTCATCGAAATGTCCTTGAACACACCGCCCGAGATGGAAGACGCTTGGGACTTTATGGTAGCTCAAGCCCTAGCCCTTCAATTTGACCCTTCGCTGACATTCGATTTAAGATGACAGACTCCCAATTCAGCTTTGGGAGCATGAATCCAATGGGCTGGGCGTTGAACGACGAAACGACGGAGCAGGCACCACTTTGGTGAACTGTGTCATAGAAAACGGCGTGATAGAATACACCACGCACCCAGAAGAAAACTGAAGCTATTTGCTGGAGTAGCTCCTAGCCAGAAGACGAGAGGGACATGATTTCCTTCGGGTACTGACATTAATCCGAACGTGTTACGCGTGCTCAGCTCACCAACATGGACAGCCGAATGACTCTTGTGAGATAGAGTATTGAAGGCGTATTTGGTCGACTGAGTACTTCGTTTTTAGCTTACCCTTCTCCACCACATCGTTGTGGCAGTTGGTGCTCGCACAAAGGTACGTTGATTTCTCTACAACGTAGCTCTTGACTGACCTACTCTACACGATACGGGGTTTGGTCAAAAAAGCCCGGCACCAACACACGTAGTTCGACCAACGGAGCCATCTTCCAAGCAGTGCCTCTTGCCCAGCATGCTGATCGCTGGGTATTCATAAATTTGGCCAACGACGACTTTCAAGGCATTGACGGCACACCGCGACGGCGTCCATCGCTTAGTACCAACTCCTCAATCCCAACGCTGATCGTCCGCCACCACCTTCACTCCTTTCCGGACACGGAGAGCGACCTTCTCGACTACTTCATCCGCGGCATCAGCCCGGCCTGCTCTCTGAGCGAACTGCACAACCCCTATACGTCTTTCGTGGTCCTTTGATTGAGTGGAATAAACAAGTAGGCAAAGAAACATAAAAAAATCATGTTGCACGTTTGAACCTTAAGACAACAGGTGATGTTATATTCCTACATAATGTCATAGCCTAAAGCCACTAATCCCTTTTGGATTCCGCGTTTAACGGTTGCGATTCTTTCATCCTCACTGTCATCCTCTTCTGTCTCCCATGCACTGTCAGAACAATCTTCATCTCCGCTCTCCCATACACCTCCCTCATCACCATTCTCTTCCTCCATATCATCGTTATCACTTGCTTCATCCTCCTGATCCTCATCATGTTCGTCATACTCGTCATCCTCTTCTTCCTCTTCCTCTCCCTCGTCGTCGTCATCTCCCTCGTCTTTCCTTGTGTATCTTGGCCTTGGGTTGAAACTCAAACACCTTAGCCGCAGTGGCATCTCTTCTATAAAGGGGCTCAAGAAGGTCCACCACCGCTGGCGCATTTCCTTACCGACAGACCTTTCTTGGAGACGATACTGGATAAAAAGATTCACGAGGAAGTTGAGAAACTCCTCGCACTTCCTCTCCTGTACTGGTCGAGAGCTATGGTTCGCTTCGAAGGCGTCACAGCAGGTATGCGTCATACCCAGACGATCAAAAAGCTCGAGTCGCACGGCCTCAATTTCATAAAGTTCGATTTGATCCTGAGTTGCGTCGTTGACATTGAGGAAGATTGAAAGTAACCTGTCCAAGTCCCGTTGACTTCTTTTTCTGCACATGAGATAATGGCTCTGTAGCCAACGAAAAGGCAGGCACCCCGAAGACGAGCAAGGACAATCGCAGTCATCAGTCTCTTGAAGCAAGGTACGCCTTTTCTGCGATATCAGCCGTGATATATTCCTCAATTCGAGGTTCGAAGCGTGCTGAATGTTGGAATGATACCGAATTCCAATGTGAAATGCGAGCCAATGTATGAGTGATGGCCTGGCATCCATCTTGTGGAAAACCGGGGATCCGCCTCGCTTCAGAAACCATGTAATCAGATCGTAGAGAGATTTGTCGTTTTCCTTTGATCTTGCATGACCTGGATCGTTCGCAATTAACCGCAGTGGTGTGCGCTCAAATAGCCCAGCAGAGTCTACATCTGTAAACCCAGCATCATACAATTCGTCCAAGAACTCCACCTTCATTGGATTACACAGGGAACAGAGTTTGGCAAAGTAAGCATATAAGTTAGGCTTACTTGAAGAATCCAGGTAAAAGTCCCCGAGTTGATGGGCGATGTATCTGTGAACTTCGCTGCTGTCACTCATGGCTGCATCAAGAATCCAGCAGAACTCTGTTGTTGAAGATACAAGATTTTCCGTCTCAAGAAGCGAGGTCTTTGCTGACAGTAGAAGACGAATAGACTCCATATCGGCACAGTATACGGCGAGCCGTATGGCATGTGCAGGATCATGGCCTGCTCGCAGAAGTGACCTCATTCCATCGGTCCACCCCAAAGCGCATTCGAGAGGGCGTAAGGCGCAACCGTCCTCTTTGGATTCGATCTCATCTATTTCCTCGCTCGTCATTCGTCGAAGAATTGAGTCAACCTTATCGAGGTCTCGTTGCACTACGGCCCATAGTAAACCTCTGAAGGCATGAACTGAAATCTGTCAGTGATCGCTGAGTGTGATATATTTCATCCATTTTCACCGCATTGAGTAAACACACTTGGGATCAGTTCGGTATGGCGTTGGAAAAGCCTTAAAAATGCATGTCGCCGCTCGCTACTACAGTATTCTAGGTCGAATGCATACTCATGATCAAGGCCAAAAGTCAGCATGCTGTGTATTATTGGCGAGTCCACGAAGCTGCCTGGAAACAGGCATATGATATGATATATCATCTCTAAGGAATTAACAGGTTGACTGGATGGGGTCAGTTCATGTCGTTCCACAAGCTGTGGTACACTGAGGTATCACTTACCGCCGGGTGAAGGGGCCATAACCAGTAAAAGTTATTCTATCAATATGTTTCGGCTTACTAAGAGGGTCAATAAAACCAAGAGTAGCTAGCTCGAATAGTGGGTTCATGTTCAGCGTAAACGTCTTTGTCCCAAAAGCCAGGACTTGAAGTAAGACCAAGAGTTCCTGAGGCCAGTTAGTGCCTGTCTTTCGCGTAAGTTCGTAAGAGCGGGAGTATTTAGACTGGATGTATATGATTGAGGAGCGGAACGAGAGGGGTGGGGGTGAGTTTACGACGCTTTTGTATGTAGTTCCAACTTTCTCGTCTTTAGTACCAAGGTTATGACTTACATAGGCCAGTGTACTGCCATCTTCATCTCGAATCCACCAAGGCTGAGCACCATCTGCAGCTTGAGAGACTAGATGCTGACGAATCGATTCCAAGCCACCTTCAATGGCGGACGCATCGTATCGGAACCATGCCCAGTTTCTACCTTCAGCAGACGGTAAAGCTAGTGGCACGTAGGCTTCTGTCAGGGTTCGGGGGACCGAAAACCTCGGGTCGTAACTTTCATCCAACCTAAGCCATTTGCCAACGAAATCATCGAACAGCCGAAACATCGGCGATTCAGACCTTCTGACAGTAGTCCATGTTGTGAGAGATGGCGCTATGGAGAATCCTCCGCCTTGGTATGTAGCGCCAAAGGTGAACTCCACAGTCTTTCGAAGGAACGGAATCAGTTGCAAGGAAAATGCATAGCGCCATGAGCGATCGCCATAGAGTGGGCACTCTCGTCTGTGCAGCTCTCGGGACTCATATCGAAGGCCAAACATGCCAATATTTTGTGTCCATCTTGTTCTGTTGCTGAAACAGTGGCAGAGGCTGAAGTGGTCCGAACGGGGACAATGTGGTTGGCGGGTACCCAGTTGTAAACCCACAGAGTCACATGAGTCTTGCAATGCTTTGGGGTATTGGAGAAGGCTTCGGCGAACGTCGTGGTTCAATCTGGTATTCTCTTCATGCGTTAATCCAGACGTCTGTTGTCGCATACTCAGAACATCAATGTGATCGATGTGTTGACTCGGTATTAGTGTCATAACTTGGAGACGGAGAGCGTCCATATTGGTTGTTAATGCGTCGACTTTTGTGTCCAGAGCTGACCCGTAATGTTGAATCATGCTATGCGTGGCAGATTGCTGGGCACTCACTGCCGCTCCTATCGAGGCATTTTCGGTCTGAAACTGATTGCAGCTGGAAGCAAGTCCTGTCATGGCCGCCGGGACAGAATTTTGCAAAACTGCGAGACTTGCTTGAGTTCTTTCTGCCTCTTTTCTCAGGTCCTTGACAATGCTTTCGGTTTGAGCAATTTGATCACCCTGGGTGAGGGCGACATCCAAGCCCGCTAACTGTAGCTGCTGGAGCATTTCTGAGTGCTGTCTCTGGATGCGGCCCAGGTGGATTTCGATGTCCCTTGACATTTCGGCGCTAAGAAATGATTTCCACGATTTTCTGGCCTTTGAGTCGCTTGGTAGAAACTTGACGCGATCCAGCGCGTTCTGAAGGTCTGCAACCGCCTGGTAACCTTCAGAAACAACATCGCGGAGCGTCTCGAGCTGATTCCTCGACAGCGTCTGGGTCAAAGGGTCGGTGTCACTCTGAATGCGGGCTCTCAGGTCGACCAAGCGCTTGATTGACTTGTCAACATCATGGAGCAGCGCAGCGACTTGTTTTGGTGCATCGCGGAGGCTTTGAAGGAGCCTTATCGAGCCGAGAAGCGCTTTGGCGCTGAAGTCAGCAAACTGGATGCTGGCGGCAGCGACGCCGATTGCCGAGATTGGGTCCATGGTTGATTCGGCGGACCGTCTTTCGGACTGTCGTGGTTCGAAACGTCTTCACTGCACTGTCTTCGTCCTCAAAGGCAATGTTGTATGAGTGAGATGAGTTTGAGGGGAAAAGTAGAAGGGCTAAGCATGCGCCATGGCCTCGAAGCACTTTGCGGGCTAGGCATCCTCCAGGGCGGACAGGTAGGAGGATCAAGGTGCGCTTTGCGAGGCGAAGCAGGCCAGTTGGACTTGATGGTGTGGCAGGTCGGTATAGGCTGCATATTCCGGCTCTGAGTTGGGCTGCCTCGGCGCTTAAAAGTGGCGAGGCAAATCAATCAGAGGGCAGATCAACACCGACTGGTTGGGCTAAATCAGCCTCATCTTACATGGTGGGTGACACGAGAAAATGCATGAGGCCAAGGAGGGCAAAGACTCGAAAACTTTTGCGTCTCGACTGTACTTGTAGGTGAGACGAGAGAGTAAACGAGTTCCTAGACTTGGGAAACAGCCTCCGTGGTGCGATCCTGAGCAACACAACTAGATGCGATAACTTTGTTCTGCTTTCATGATGTTTTTGCCTTGGGTGTCCGAATTCAAGTCGCTTCATTCACACCTCCATCATGTCGGGCACAGTCCCTCGCGACTCCGCCTTACCGTCCTTGTTCTTCTCTCCAATAATTGCCGGGCTGTAGGTATATACGATACAAACGCTATGTCCGAGTTGCTCGCGTTCAAAGGGAGATCTAAGTAGTTTGTGATATTGCTGTATAGTTCTAGAAACTGAATGAAGAATTCCAGGGATATAATTTATGTTAACATCTGAAAGACGCTCGTCAAAGAGAGGTTATAAACGGAACTAATTAGTTTTAGAGTTACATACATAGGTATCTTAAAAGCTATATAGCTAGGATTTTAAAGTTAACTTAAAATATAGATTTTATAATATTAAGACTATAGGTAGAGAATATACTTTTATATACTAAGCGTATATTATTTCCGATTTCTGTAGATAATAATAGCTTCGGAATGATTTCCGTCGGTATCCGTAGTGCGTAAATATTTGGAGGGGGGAGGAAACATACATGTTTTTCATGTGCTGTGTTAGTATCCTCGGCAGCTTTCTTGATCTCTGCTCGAAGCCTTTCGATACCAGTACCGAGGCTCGAAGATTATCCCTTTTCGCCTGGATGCTTGTGGGTAACCGCTCTAATCTCATCCTTGTGTTTTTTGAGCATAATCAGAAATTTCAAAAAAAGTCAGCGATAATTACTTCCACTATAATGATAAGGGGTATGACTTACTGAAGTAACGCTGTTGATCAAGGTTTGAATTGACCCAGCCTTCTTCAGCGACTGCTTGCCGAGATCTAAAAGAATGATGCTCGCAGCTTCTCGCGCGCCTCAGAATTCTTCCGAATATTCAGAGCCCGGTTTACCATATTTACTATCCATTAATTTTCAGCAGACCTTGGAAGCTCCCCTTGCCAAACCCTGTGAGCGCTAAAACGGCAGTGTCGGCATATGTGATTGTCTCCTCATCTGGGACGGTGATGTCGATCTGGACCCATACGCCGGCATCTCTAGAGCCACTCGGAACAGTAAAGTAAGACTCAAATTACCAGGGTCGTTGGTCTCAAATTGTTCTCAAAGTGGGGATTGACATGTAAGGAGATCATATGCACCATTCTCGGCCTCCTTGGCTGATTTGATAGAGCTTTTCAAACACGGTCGTCAGTCTAGATCGGCCTTAGCTGCGAACGATAAACCGTGCGTAGGCTAATGCTTCTCCAATGGAAGATTGATAATTGTTCATTGACTAGACTGGGTAGCGCCCTATCGCGTTACTCGCTATAGGCCGTGCCGGTTCCCGCATGGTAGGACTAAGCTCAGCTCACGTTATGCAAGCCACTCCATCATTGGTAGTCTAGCCTTCCATACCCGCCTAGGTTTCTGGCAGTAAATACAGAGATACTACTTTATGTTTGCAAAGTGTCTCATGGCTAACTTGCTATCTACCGGAGGTCATGTCCGCCCGCCACGGCAATCCCAGCCGTTACCACCTCTCATGTCGACTACAATTCCATGGCGAAGGCAAAAGCCGTGCAGCTGCCCTATCGAAGTGCTTCCCCGCTTTCGATCTGGAACTGATACAGCTGCGACTGCCTGTAATCGAAGTGTGCATGCCGATGCCAATATGCTCCGACAACCTGCATTATCACATAGCAGAGAATTCGTCTGCTGATACGACCAAACGTGGTCACGTCTTGGGCCAGTCAGCCTCCTTCGATTAATTAAGAACTTTGCTTCCAGCTTGATTGAACGCCCAGTGAGACTATTGACGATGGAACGCTCGAGACTTTGCCTTCAGCCAGCCACTGGGCTAACTGGGGTCAGCGATCGACAAAATTCCGACCATATGTAGCTTGGTGGGTGGAGAATCGGGACGGCTCGTTATGTGGATTCTAGCCCCAAAGCTCTCCCTTGCTTGCCAAGGTCTTACTAGGTTCGTCGCCATGCTCCCATCACACGGCCTATTATGTCTCAGTTTCCACGGTACCCCGGACTTCTCTCGAATTAGTATGGGGAATAGGGTCAAAGTTTGCCAAGTATTTGGATTTTTGTCACCGCTTTGCAATGCATGCTAAGACTTGTGTTTCCGCTTCTGGAATGTTAGCTCGCTAAGTTACATATTGAAGGTACGAGGTACCTTGACGGTAAATGTATTTGCTCTAGGCGATATTCGTATATATAGGTTTATAGAGCACCGCTATATGATAGATGATACCAGGCCATATCAACTGGATTCATCGTTTCCCATATCAAATTCCTGTCATCTAGAACCCTTTCGTCTCCAAAGCTGATCTTCAACTTTCCCAAAACATGTCGCACGCACAGCCTCTTATCGAAAACCACCTTCCGACCACTTCGTACAAGCATATGTGGGCTCGCTATGTCGCTAAAAGGACGCTTGACGAAGACTTGCAAGTCGCCTTAGATCGGGTGAGCAAGACACGGATCGCTCAGCCTTCCCTTGATATCGACGAGGTCGGTCCCAAGGAAAACATCAGTGACTTGCTGGAAAAGACCAAGAAAGTCACAGGCACTGGCTTCGTCCCTGATCATTCAACACCAGGTCGCCTCACGGTTGGTATTGTTGGCGCTGGTGTCGCCGGCCTTTTCACTGCCCTCCTTTTCGACTGGCTGAACGAGGATGCCAAGAAGCAAGGACTCGAGCTCAAGATCGATTATGATATCATTGAGGCTGCAGCAAAGGAAAGACTGGGGGGGCGGCTGTACACCCACAGGTTCTCTGACGAAGATCATGACTACTATGATGTTGGTGCAATGAGATTCCCCAACAACAGCATCATGAAGAGGTTCGTATTCATATCGGCTTGGATCTTTCTCTACCGCATATACATACTAATTGTGGCGTATAGGACTTTTCAGCTCTTTCATTACATTGGATTGGAGAAAGGAGAGGGTGGACTGATCCCTTATTATCTCGATGATGACCTCAATGTTTGCCCTTCGTACTTCAACAATGTGCTCCACACTGGTAATCCCTGGCCGGGCAACAAAGAACCAAAAAATGAGACAAACGAGGCTGAGGCAAAAGACGATGATCCATTCAACCTCAACAGCGGACTTCCGGCGGACGGCAAGATCCGTATCGAGTATAGTCTTACATCCATCCCTTTCTTGGTCAACGCGCGTTTCTGATAAGACTTTAGCCTACTCCGAGAGAAACCATCGAAACTCGTTGCTAAAGCTCTGAAACACTTTCTCGAAGTAGCCAAAACTCAAGGCGACAAGGCTAAAGATGAGATCAAGACGGGGGGCACGGCCGAAGCGACAAAGTTCTGGAAGCTCTTGATGAGAGCCGATCGTATGAGTGTCCGCCAGTTCCTTTCTTCGTAAGCCCCTTCCCACACACCGCAATAGCTGTCTGCTGCTCAAGCTTTTAACGTATTTTCAACCATCTAGGGAAATCAATAAAGACCCAGTCGCCACGGAAGGCGAGGTGGACCCTTTCCCCAACGGCCCAGGCTACAATTACAACACCATTGAATGGCTGGAGACGGCAACCTAGTGAGTGATCCAGACCAACCTAACCGAAGAGCTACACTAACTTTATTCACTTTAAGTGGTACTGGATGGTACGATCAGTCATTGGCCGAGTGCGTCCTTGAGGAACTTGACTTTGGAACTCCAGAGTCGGTGGAGGGCGAGTCAAAGCAAAATAACTGGTGGTGTGTCGATGGCGGTGCGCAAACGATTGCAGAGAAGATGGCCCTCAAGGTGAAGGGAAAGATTCACTTCAACAGTCAAGTTGAGGCCATCGACGCTCAGGTGAAGGACCGGACTATTGACCCTCATGACCATACGGATCGGTATACGGCGATGAAGATCCGTATCGCAAAGACCGACTCAATCACCAAGAAAGTAACGCACAAAGAGAAGGAGTACTTTGCCATCTTTAACAGCACCACGCTTGGTGCGTTCCAGCGCATGAACCTCCAGGACGCCGGACTGCTTTGGGGTACGAAGCAAGCTATTCGTGCTCTTGGATACGGTGCATCATGTAAGGTCGCCATCAAGTTCAAGACTGCATGGTGGCAGAAGGAGCCTTTCAACATTTCGCAAGGCGGAGTCTCTCATACGGATCTTCCGCTGCGAGTCTGTGTTTACCCATCTTACAACATCAAAGCGAATGAAGGAAACCAGTGGGACCCCGAGAAGCCCGCCGTCCTTCTGTGTTCTTACACATGGGGACAAGACGCCCAACGTATCGCCTCACTGATTTCTCCCGATTCACCCAAGAATGAGGAACAGCTCAAATCAGTTCTACTCCACAATCTTGCTTTATTGCATGCCAACGAGAAGCGTCCGTATAAGGAGCTACTGGAAGAACTTACGCACGAACAATACGAGACCCATCATGCTTGGGACTGGTACAAAGACCAGAATATGTCTGGTGCCTTCGCCTACTTCGGACCCAGCCAGTTCTCCAACATGTGGCAGGAGATTATCAAGCCTAACGCTTTCGGTCAGCTTTATTTCGTTGGCGAGGCGGCATCTTCCCATCATGCGTGGATAGTTGGCGCTTTAGAGAGCGTGATCCGTGCCGTCTACACCATGTTTGAGGGACTTGAGAATCATGACAAGGAGAACAAGGCCTACAAGAGGGTTTTGGCACTTTTGAGCGGTACTGTCAAAGGCGATGCCAGCGACAAGGCTGGTTCAGGTCCAAGTGATGACTCCGAAGACGCCCCATTTCCCACTGGGCTCCCGTTCTACCCTCTGCCTGAGGAGATGCCTTCGTACCAGCTTGGCGTTGAATCTGGTCACCCAAGGACGCGCCAGCCCGAAGAGGGCACCAAGGAGACGAATATGTCCCTGACCTTTACGTCTGCTGTGGCTGCGTTGGCCGTCATCGAGAGTTTCTTTGAGCTTCATCCTGATTTGAACGTTGCACCTTAGCTTCTGGGTGACGGGACGGCAAGAGGGGGAGAATATTTGCATCAGTGACCCGAAGGTACACTAGATATGTAGAAAGGTATTCGAAGTAGAGATAAGTAGAGAGAATGGGCGAGAGCAGAGCAGGCGAGAGAAGAAAGATGATGCTGCAAGGTTGGCAGAGGAAGCGTGAGTTGAGGGTTGAACGGTTGGTTTTATATGCCTTTGGAGCTGGCCATGCTTGGACGCGAAAAAGGGGAAAAGTGACAAGTGCCGCGAGTCACTCTTCACACAAATTCAGGTGGCTTGGTGTGTTGGGGTCAGCGGACATCGCGGTCCAAACAAGGTGCAGGCGTTATAGTGATTTCATTGGCCCGGGCCTCTTTCAACAATTGGCCTATTTGAGGCGAAGATACAACGGTGATGACGACCGATAAGGTCCGTTAAGGATTCGAGGAAGGACATAAGCTTAGGCAGTGAATTTGAGAGCTATTGATGTCGCTTTTCAGCGAATCTTTATATGCTTCTATTGATCAAGAAGTCCTCTTCCTAATAGTCTTCACATCGTACCTCGACTTCGACTGTAGCTGGGATCCTAGCTTAGCTTGGTAGATTATACTCGCTATATACCTGGTGGAGAACTCAATCTGACCTGAGTATTTGATGAGAACAGCCAAACCAATTTCAACACTTCCACGGCAAATTTTACAGGTCCAGGGTCCTAGGGAAGCTGGGGGAAATTCGACGAGACCCCATCTCTACATCTGCTATATGCTAGCCGGCAACCGACGCTACCTATCGAGCTGTTTGTTCTGATCCCTATGCCCTTTTCAACTGCTCCATGCAGGCCGTGGTTTTTCAAACAGAGATGAGATGTGGACCTCGCCCGTCATACACAAGTTGCTCTGCAAGACGCCAACGACGCATCCGCAACCAAGCCGCGGTAAGCAGCTTGTTGAGGGGCCTAACAGAGCCCTCCGTTCTCAACAACGTCCTCACACTTTGGCAAAGGGCTGCTGGGTCAGTCGCCGCAGATAGGGCTTCACCGACGGATAACTACCTTGCGGGAGACTCGTTTCCTTTTGCTGGGCAACTTTGGAGATCATGGGAACACGTCGACATACCAAACTTCTCGCAACGCCTTACCACTGCTTTCAATACCTTTTGGTTGGCGACTCTTGACCCTTTTACTCACACCAACGTTTCCTTTGATGGCCATCTTGTGCAGAACGAAATCCCGACTCAGTTGCCAGGCCGTCAAGCCTTTATAAATTCCACTGAGACAGTAGTAGCGACAACATATAAAGTGTACAAGGAAAACAGGTTTTGGGTTACCGTAGTCCTGGTCACTACATTCATTCTCGAGATCCTCGCGATCCTTGGACTTAGCCTACGCCTCTTCATTCATGGCCCAGATGTGCTTGGATACGCCAGTTCGATGACGCGAAAGAATCCACATGTGCCTCTGCCTGCCAGAGGATCTGGCCTGAACGGACCGGACCGAGCAAAGATTCTACGGGAAGTCCAGGTTCAACTGGCGGATGTACGCCCTGGGGAGGGCGTTGGTTATGCTGCCCTTAGAACGGTTCCGATGGCTGGGACCACAGGGTACGGAACAAAAGAGAATGAGATGGGATTGGCGGGGCAGGCATTTTCTTGGAAAAGGCTGTACTTATGAGAGATGAGAGAGTGAGAGCAGTAAGATTAGAAGCTAAAAGAGAGGGGTTATAGAGTCCTCGACCTTATCCGACAGGCTCAGAAGCACGCGCGGAGTGAGTCGTTGACCTTGTAGCTAACGGTCTTGTCGATGGCATTCTCGCGGACCTTCCAGAAGTTCTGGAGCTCGGTGAAGACCTTCTTGGACGTGGTAGAGCTAGGGTCGAGGAGCTGGGGGTTGGTGGCCACCGTCTTTTCCCAGTCAATCTCCTGCCACTTGACTCGCTGCGACTCCTTGTCGACGATCTGCCAAAGCACGTCCTTGACGGCGGAGCCCATGTGGCTCCTGACGCGGGGGTTGAGCGCGGCGGCGCGATGCCTGGAGACCTCGCCGAGGACCAGCTGGGCGTTGGCGAGGTGGCGGGTGACGCTGATGCCTTTCGCCTGGGCCTCGTAGACGCCGCGGTCGAGGGCGTTGCCGAGGTCCTTCCAGAGGCCGATTAATTCCTTGCGGCCGATGACGATGCGCGACGGGTCGGTGTTCCAGCGGTTGTTGAGGGCCGTCAGGGCGTCGACGATCTGGCCGATGGTGCCGATGGTGAAGAGGCCGCCTGGGATGCCGTCGTAGTACGTGGGGGTGTTGACAGCGGAGCCCGTCTCAATGTAGTTGATGAACTCGTTGAAAGTGCAGCTCTCGTCTGCATTGGAGCCGCGGCACTCGGTGGAGATGAAGCCTTTGCCGGTGCCCCAGACGGCGATGTCGAACTCGTAGACGAGGTAGAAGTAGATGCGTTCGTGGGCGCCTTCGATGGATGCTGCTGCGAGGCAGCGGCTGGCGAAGAGGGATATGATGAGAAGGAGGAGCGACTTCATGGTGGCGGGAGTGCCGACTTGGAGATGAAGAGTCGTCGTGATCGCTTGAAGCCCGTACGAGGGGGATGTAGTAGAGGTTCCTTATTTACCTAGGTACCTTCAGAGAGCCAAGTGATAATGATGGCCGAGCTTCCGGTCATTTTTTAGGCTGTATTCGCGGGATTGGAGGCTAGATAGAATATGTTTGCAATCTACCCCTGGCCTATACATCTCATGTACGGGATGGCTCTCGTCACACCTATCTGGGGATATGATAGCACCATGTTTGCATGCCAAGAAGGGAATTAACTACCACCTTCTTCTTCTGAACCACACCACGGGCCGAATGAGGGCAAGTATTTCATCCTTCATCACAACATTCTTCCTTCGCCAAGACAAATCCCTAAAGAATCCTCGACGCGATAGTGGTATGGAGGGTTCGGGCTGGGGAAGGGTTGGCTCAAGAGTATATAAGATTGTATGCCACATGAGCTTCGATGTTCGGGCTGCGACGCCGGATCAAGCTCTCGCAAAGTATCGCGTGCACATCCTTCCGAGCGTACTGTTCAACATGCGGCGCTCGACGCTGCCCGGCTGGGCGCTATTCTTCCTCTTGATCTCACTCTCCGGCCTTTTCCGTGGTCCAGAGGCCATTTCGGCCTATGCATTTCCCCACGGCGACGACCAGTCCGATGACCATGGCGCCTCCATTAGCTTCAATGCCTCTCACCTAGAGCGGCGACAGGATGCCAAGGTTCCGCTGCGAATCTTGGCCCTCGGTGCCTCGATTACCTGGGGGGTGGGATCGAGCAACGGGAACGGGTATGTACCTGTAGTAGGGGTCACCAAGAGCCGTGCTGACAACAAATAGCTTCCGTAAACCGCTCAGAGATGCCCTCCGATATGACGGATGGGAGGTCAACATGGTCGGCAGCCGGCGCGGCGGTACCATGATCGACTGGGTGAGCCATCTCGCCTCGTGGCATCCGGCATCCGGCACCCCTTTAGCTAACAGAGAGCCTAGGACAACGAGGGAACCCCAGGGGCTCTCATCCACGAGCTGCGCGACCACTTTAAGAAGTCAGCCGGCTACAAGGCAAACGTCGTGGTCATCAACTGCGGGACAAACGATGCCATCCAAGCCCGGGACCTTGCCAATGCCGGTTCTCGCATGGCCGACGTGCTGAACGACATCTGGGCCACCAGCGGCATGGAAAACACGTGCGTCATGCTGTCCACCCTCGTCCCGGCCGGCACCAGCTCCTGGAACACGAACCGCATCCTTATCAACGCGCAGTACCGAGCCCAGGTCTCCCGACTGTCATCCGCCGGTAGATGCGTGTACCTGGCCGACATGGACCCCGTCGGCACCGGCAATGGCTGGATGTCCCTGAGCAGCGACATAGGCTCGGACGGCATCCATCCCACCGACCAGGGGTTCCTCAAGATGGGCTACGTCTTCTACAAGGCCATCACCAAAGCGGCCGCGGCCGGCCACCTGCGGGCGCCGGCAACCATCAGCTCCGGCATCGCTACCGGCTGCGCGAAAGTCCTGGGCAGGGGCATCTACGCCGGCGGTCTCACCCAGAAGGGCTCCGGCGACGACGATGGCATCTACTACCACAACTCTGTCAGTATGGGCATCGTCCTTACCCACACGAGCGAATGGGACCGCGACCAGTGGCGCTTCGCCAGGCTCTACGGCCGCCAGTATGACGACTTTGTTGGCTGGTATGAGCCGGAGCCTGGCTCCCACCGCTTTGTCGTCTATCGGAACACAGGCGCCGGCAAGTTTGTCAGGATATCTGACATGAACCCTGATTTGAAGTGTATCCCGAAGGGCGTGCGCTTTATCGATATGAACGGTAAGGGCAGCCCCTCCAGCTCTCCATTCCTTGCTAGACACCCGTTTGCTGTATTACATCGCACTCACGCTCTCTCTAGCTGATGGATATGACGACCTTGTCTGTATTGCCCCTGACGGCAGTGCCTATCTCTCCATTAACCAAAGAGACGGCACCGCCACGAAGCCCCCGACGTTTAAACGCGTCAGCGCCACTGCCTTCATCAAGGGCACCGAGGGTTTCGCCCAGGAGCGCGTCATCCTTGCCGACATTGATGGTGATGGCCGTGGCGACTACTGTATCCTCGATGACGGCGGAAACGTCCAATGCTGGAGGAATGGATGGGTGAATGATATCCCCGCGTACTGGCAGCCCCTGGGCATACGCTTCACAGCCAAGGGCATGGGCGACGGCCGTGGTGTCCGCTTTGAGGATATCAACGGTGACGGCCGCGACGACTGGATCTGGGTCAGCGACACTGGCGCGACCACCACGTGGACCAACTCGAGGAGCTGCCAGGACGGCAAGCTCGGCGATGGCCTCAACGTCGCCTGGCGCCAGGGCTTCTTCACCGGGAAGTCGTCGGGGCCCACGCACAGCGGCCTGAGCTCGTTCGCCAGCAGCGGCCTCCGCGGCCGAGTTCACTTTGGCCGTATTTTCGGCGAGCCGCAGGACTTTGGCCTTTTGGGCCGCGCAGACTACATCTTCCTGGAGCACACGGATCTGCCTGACGGCAAGCACCGCTTCGACATGCGAGTGTGGAAGAACATCGGGTTCGGCGGCACCAAGCTCAAGGCGGACGGGAACAAGTACTGCAACATGAAAGGCCATAAAGACGGCCGCGAGGACTACGTCTGGGTCCATTCCAAGGGATCCATGAGGGTGTACCCAAACCGGGGCGTCACTCACATCGCCGGCGACGAGTCGTTCTGGGAGGTGGTCGAGCAGATGTGGGAACCCACGGCGTATGTCGGCAAGTCCCTAGACCGGCGCGACCTCCACCTGGCCGACTGGGACGGCGACGGGGCCTGCGATATCATCTGGGTCAACCCGGACAACGGCAACAGGCCCTCGGTCTGGCTTAATAAGTATCCGATCACGGGTAGGTGGACGTGGGATTACTACGCCGACCCGCCCACGGCGCGAGCCGCCAACGTCAACTGTGCTCAGAAGCGTGGCCTAGGTATTCACGACTGTAAGCCTCTTCCCTGTCTTTTCCCCGAGCCAGTACCCCTTTCGTGTATTGACAGTTGTTGTGATAGTGTCTGTCCGGTTTGCAGATGTCACAGGCAACGGCCGCGACGACTTCCTATGCATCGAAAACGACGGCCGCGTGACGGGCTACCTCCACCGAGACGACAACACGTGGGAGAATGCCGGCCAAATCAAGTTCGCAGAGGGCCACGACCGCGCCAACCTGCGCTGGGCCGACGTCAACGGCGACGGCCGGGACGACATGCTCTGGATCGACAAGTTCAACGGCAATGCCGTCGTGTACTACAACCGCGGGCGTGCGGATCCGGCCCAAACGAGCGGCTCGTCCATCAGCTGGGGGAAAACGAGCGGCCCGGTGTACGACGGGAACCGCGCCGGTACTTGCATATACTACCCGGACCTTGACGGCAATGGCCGCGCCGACATGCACTCCCTCATGGGCACCTTCGACAACCGGGCCGAGACGTGGTATAACCCCTCTTGCGGGTTAACCGATCGCGAAGGAGATGACCCCGGCGGCGTGTCGAACCCCAACCTCCCCGTCCAGCCTGCCGATCCCGATCCGGGTCCCGGGGGCGGCGACACGGGCGGAGGTGGGGGTCAGCCATACTACCCCAACCCCGGAGAAGACGAGCCCCTGCCGGCCTGCGAGGGGAAATACGAAACCATCGACGAGCTCCGGAACGACATCGGCCTGATCCCGCTGCACTGCGGGCCCCAGTACATACTCCCGATCCTCCAGGGGATTCTGCGGAAGAGCAAGGAGAAGTACGACAAGATCATGGCCGACGGCTACGACAAGAGCTTTAGCATCTACGCCAAATACAGCGCGAGCATAGCAGGAGAGCGCCTTTTCAGCTTCCTCAAGGAAAACGGCGACAAGTTCTTCACGTGCCAGGTGGTGGAGGAGGTCACCTGCTGTCCAGTGTGCGAATACGAGGGCAAAGATTGCCGCTATTGTACAAACGACTCTGACATCTGCATTCCCGATAGGCCCTGGGGCGGTGCCAACTCGACGTGGGAGAACAAGACGGAAGCGTGCCCGCCAGACTACTCGGAGCGCGGCATCGGGGATAACCAGTGGCACACGACGACCTGGACCATGCGCGAGGCGAAGAAGCGGGACTTTTACGACGCCCTGGCGGCCGAGACGGGCATCATAGAAGATAATATCAGGACGGGAGGCAATGTCATGCTCCCGGACTGGGCTCTAGACAACGCCTGCGCACGCCAGATGGGCTTCGGCGCCATGGAGCCGTCGTGCTTCCGGAAAGGCTGGTGGATTCACCCTCCCGTCCTCTTCAACTTTACCGAGGACTCCATCACGAACCCAAAGGATCTCGTCAAGACGGCCCTGGACCGGGTGGACGAGGCGGGCGGCGACCTGGCGACGGTGGCGTTCCGGGTGGCCTCGGGCGACTACGTGCGGGAGACATTCGCCGAGGACCCCGTGGACGCCATCGCCATGCCGACGTTCATGGTGGAGGAGTCGATCCGGTACATGGAGGAGGTGGTCGAGACGGCCAAGGAGATCGAGGCGGACAAGGCCATGCTCTTCCTCATCAACTTCCTCTCGGCCATCTTCATGATCCTGCCCGTGCTCGGCACGACGCTCGGCAACATGGGCATGGCGCAGCTGGGCCGCGTCATGGTGCTCGTGGGCGAGCTCGGCGGCACGGGGCTGGCGATCCGCGACGTGGTCATCGCCGAGAACACGGCGCCGCTGCTCGTCTTCAGCCTCATCATGAGCGCCCGGAGCATCCGCGACTCGACGCGCGTGGTGCAGGCGGCCAAGATACGGCGCGGCATGACGCCGAAGGAGGTGTCCGTGTTCAGCGAGATGGTGGCCCGCAACCTCGACGCGACGGGCATGGTGTCGAGGCGGGCCGCTATCCCGCCCATGTGTGCCCGCTACGCGTAGAATCGAGGAGACGAGAGGTTATGGGCCGAGACTCTTATTACAAGGTGCAATTACATTGGTAGTGAGATAAATCGTGATTCGATATCTTGAACAATGCTGTCATCCGACTCGAGTGACTACACACGGTCCGTCAGACTCTTCTACGTTGTGAGTATGCTTGGGAAAGACAGGGATTGGCATAGGGTCGACAGAAACTTCCTTGAATTCATTTTTAATCTTTAGAACACAAAGCACTTGAGCATCCCACACCGTCTGAACGCACTTGCAACCCTTTTAGGACTTCACTGTCCGAATAGAGATTTCTTACTGCATGAATAGCAATACTCATAATGATTCTCCCCAGTAAGGTAAGCTCTCTTATCGTTATAAGGAAGAGAGAAAATACAGGACTAATAGGAGCTAAAGGTAGCAGATGCTAGATTCGCTACGCCTAACGAACTACAAGAGTGGAGTTTTCAAGCAAAAGTGCGCCTCATCAACAAGTACATCCAAGCCGCGTCAGGCTAATCCCATCCAGGATGCGCACCGCAAAGTACAAGGGAGTTATCAATGATGACGACTAGATTTTGCGCCCTATTAACAAGTACATCTTGGGCGGCGCGCCCCATCTCTTACAGCTAAGGTGCCCCCAGCTAATCGTATTGAGGTTATTACATCTAGATATAAGGTGATAGGCAGTCCGCCAGTCTCAACACGAGGCCACAGAAGTACAGAAAGGCCTCCGTTCATCCACAGCTATCATACATTCACCTTTACTCAACGTCATCATGGTACTGGTTTGACGTGGTTGGCTTTCATGGTTAAGCAGAGGTGCTGGGCTCCAAGATCGAGACCCTGTGACGCTGAGACCCGTGTGTCGTCTATCATCATTGCTTTCTGTCCCGCCGCTGCCATTATTCTCATAATTGTGAGAGATTGCACCTGGGGTCTTATTTTGGTTCGTCAGATGGCCGTGAAGGGTTGTACGCTCTTTTGGCAGTAGTACCCTTGGGATTGGGTCATCTGTCTCTGTCAGACCATGGATGGAGCCAGAGACACGTTCTCGAAATGGAGCGAGCCAATTTGTTGATGAGCCAATCAACATGATCAACCAGTTCGAGACTATGTTGAGTGAAGCAGATGTGAAGTCACTGCTCATACTTGAAAAAGTCCTACAAGCCTCAACTTGAAGCTCCGCGTCATTGGGAATTTTCGAACTTGACAGCCAGTGCAGCTCCACAAACCCACGAAGCTGGGATTCTAGAGGACAATCTTGAAAAAGCCCCCTCTTAGAGTGTGGTTTGGGAGAAGATAGAGCGCCTTCGGATTGTAATCGCAGGGGGCCGAATCTTGCCTGGTCAGCGATGCCTCTGGACGATGTAATCAGGTCCCGTAGCCAGGACTCGCTCAGCTCATCGGCGATGTCCTCCTGCATCATCGCTTTGCAGCGAACATAATACGACAAGCCTCGAGTTGAATCCTTTCGTAAGTCGGTACCGAATCAGTTTGAGAATTATGACCGTGCAAGAACCAAGAGAGTTCCGAGCGGATCAGTTCATAAGCACTTTTCGGAGATTCGACCGGAGACTGGCTGGCCACGAATGGCCAAGGTGATTTGCGATCGTGATCAATCAAGTCTGATCCTATTTGTTATCAAGATGTCCGAGTATAGAACGGGGGAGATACTTGCATGGTGGTATAGCATTCTCGACCATGCTGAAAACGTCATCCTCAAATCCCCAATCTCCTTTCCACGTAGCCATTGAGCACCCCAGCTTGAAATGATTCGCCAAGTGGTCCACTCGGAGTTCCCAAGTGTCTATGGTCGATCCGCAGAACCCGCATCGGGATCTGATTTGTATTGAAGGCGTCTTCCATTTCTCTATCAACAATTCATCCAGCGAAGTGTTGTGGACCAGGCGTAGATGCTGCTTCAGGTGATCTTTTCTACTGAACTTCCGCTCGCGGCAAAGATACGAATTGTGCTTCTGGATGTGAAGGTCATCAGGATCTTTTTTACCACAGAAAGCACACGCAGCTTCCCCGTTCTCTTCGTGGACTATTCTGGGTCCATCGGGAGCACAGATCCACGTCTCTCTAGGGAGATGGAGCGAGTTTTCATGCCTTTGCCAGTCATGTTTCGTCCTGAACGACTCAGTGCAAAATGTGCACTGAAAGCGATTGAGAGATGGAGCCAAGGAGTTTCCCAACTTGGTCTTTTGATGGCTGGAGAGTCGTTTTCGACGCAAACGAGACCGCGATTGACTGCTGGATGGCTTGACCGCATCTCCGGGCTGCGGTTGTCTCGACGGCCTCCAAGATTCACGAGACTGGCCTGACGAGGCTGAGCTCATGCTTGAATGGGAGGTGGCAATGTCTTTCATGGAACAATATCCATGAAGGACTCCATCAGATCCATCCCGGAGTATTGGTGATTCACACGGACTGAAGTCACCTGCATGGTTACCATCCGCTTCATTCCCTTTGCATTAGCTTCCAGGAACACAAATAGCAATATGACGGATTTGGGACAAGGCATAGCATACCGGGCTGGTTCCATGCCAGAGACATAGCGATATCAGTAGCCGTCACTGGTTCATCTTCCGGTGGCGAATCATACCATCGCTGCAGCGGGCTCACGTCAGGCTGCCTGCTCCGAACAGCCGGTGTGCCTGGTCTGAGAGGGACTTCGACTGGACCTGTGGAGGATCGCAATGAAGATGACTGAGTATGATGACCACGCTGCTTTCTGATCCGCCGCCGAGCGTTCGCGAGCCAGTTTTCAATCTGTGTCTTGCTGAGACTGGTTTGGGTTTGCAGGGTGTTCTTTTCACCCTCGTCAGGGTATGGGTCCTCTTCATTGTCCGCAAGCCATAGTCTCAAAACAGAAACAGCCTCTTTGGAGAATCTGGTTCCGATCTTTGGAGGCATTCGAGTCCTCTTCTTCGCGACTGAAAACTCTGAACCCGATGACTCGCTTACATTGACTGAAGCTGAGCTTGTATCAGAAGATTCGGCGAATTCTGGAGGTAGGAATGGATCCCAAAGGCCAAGGTTGACTGTTTCATTACGCGACAGGGATTCAAGACGGAAGGGCTCTGGGTAGTTCGTGTGGGTTAGAGATTGGAGGCCAGTAGGATCAGTCTCAGACATTTCCATGAGAAGGACTCCAACGTCGTGTCCGCTAATGGATTTTCGATCAATGACGGTGCGACTGTGGATTCGTGCACTTTGTTCGCCTCCGCATAGAGCTCAGCCATTCTCTTCCTGGTAGTTGAGACGACCGTGAACGGAAGAACCGGGAACGAGATGGTAAGTACAAGATTTACCCCGCCGGTCCAGATTGTGATGTCTTGGTTGGACTTGGATGACTCGTCCGACTTCGCACTAGACATCTAGCACCCTTCGACTGTACTAAGGCTCAGGCCCATAAAAGTAATGTACAAGTGCATGTATTGTGCTAGTGGGACCCGTCCGTGGGGCCCGAGTTTGCCCGCCGTCCTGATTTACACGCATACATCAGGAGTATCACTAGTACACAAACACTGCTCACGCTAACCTGTTTGATTTGCAGGTACACCAAGTGGGAGAACTTCATCCTGACAATAGGAGACAGCGGGTAAGCTATAATAAAACCCCAACAAAACGTCTTTCCACTAATAGTTCCTCCAGACACAATTTCAAATTTCTGCCTAACATTGGAAAGCATGTGGTCGAGCTGATGGAGGAACTCTCTCTCATGAGATAGCCTATGCTTGGAGGTAGAGGCCTGGCGGCGATGCTTTCAAGTCAAGTCGTACTACTCATGCAAAAGATCTGGCTGATATGCCAGGCTGGAAGCATGGCCGAACCAGGAAGCTATAAAAGTAGTTTAATAGTGCCAAGGCATAATTGTGCTCTAGGCGAAGACTTCGACCGGGGCTGCTTCTCCGTCTGTCAAGTCAGGCGAGACCATTCAAGGCTCCTCAGCTGTAGATGCCTTTGGGTTGATGATTGTGCGTACTGGTAATCTTGACCAAAAACACGAACACGACTGCGACACCGCCATCTCAGCTGAGCAAGAGTAGCGCCAATAGTTTGTAGCTGAACACCACTAAGGCAAGTCAGCCACTCGCCCTAAACATATTTGTGTGCCGATTTGTAGGTTCTTAAGGTCTAGACCGTTGGAAAGTGAATTGTGGCTGGACCAAGGCACACTAGACTAGAAGGTGTAAGCTATATAAAGAAAGCCGTTCTCGGCTTTCAAACATCTCCTAAAGAGGAATCATTCACCTCTGCCACCAAAATTGCCCAATTCCAATTTTACGCTTGTTTCCATCTACGGCAAAATGGTCAAGATTACTATTCTCCATCTCGCTTTCGTGGCCGCCCTTGCGGCTTTCGGCGAAGCCAGGGACTGCACCGCTAAGCTCAATTACTGTGGCAGTGTTCTCTTAGACACCGGTAAGAAGAAATAACGATCGCGATATGTCTGAAACACAATAGAAGCTAATTCTGATGTCCTTCCAGGCAAATACTTTCCTCAGATTGCCGATGAGCTCATCCGCAGTCAAAAGACTAAATGTATTGGGAAGAATCACGTCATAGATTCTGTGTTCTACTGCACTGGAGGTGCTAATGGAGAGATCCGATATAAGCAATTTTGCAAAAATGGTTGTAAAAACGGGGGTGCCGGCAAGAGTGATCACTGCTGAGGCGTTCGTTCCATGGGAGTAGATGATCTATTGGGTTTCAATGGCCCCCTTGTCGGTTCAGGTGGATTGAAGTGTTAAGATTTGCGCGTATTTGAGACACTCTCAAGATAGCCAAAACAAGGGTCTTGATACGTCTAAAGTCACAATTTCTTTATCTAGAGTCATTGTCTCCCAATCTAGAAACTTGTTACCGTATTATCAGGTGCCTTCTAGGTTATCCTAATTGTATCTTCAACTAGTATCACGTAAATGTAGTATTGCCAGGCTTATTACTGCGGAAGAATAATTATGTCGAGTAAAGATGCAGGGCTTACCAGTTGCTGAGGATGATGTACAAGCGGTTACCCGGGATAGCTCAGGTGTTGTTTGCGGTTATCGCCACATTGATTGGGCTACGCCGGCAAAATATCCAGGTCCTTGCAATCATATCACTCCAATGATCAACTGACTATATTATTACTACTATAGTTGCCGCAGAGGAATCACGCCTTATTCGTCGAGTATACTACGAAATCCAAGTGCTCGATGCAATACAACCGTAGCAATCTCGCTTGCACCATATGTTATTCTTTGGCTTAGTATATGCCAATTTCATTCATCTCATTTAATGCATCCGATGAAGCTTCTACATTCTATATGGACTTTACTATAACCTTGGACATCCATGGCTTCAATGCCAAGAGGTGACGTTGAGCTGTTGGCTCAACCACCTGCTTTCGATTCGTGGAGAAACCGGAACAACCTCACTCTTGGTACGAAAGCGGCAAAACCAATTTCCCGAGGGGTTTGACGATCATACCCTGTTGAGCATCTCGTATCCCTCAGCGTCACATCACGACTGGCGGTATGGAATGATGCGTTCAAGTGCGGGGTACGGAGAGTAGATTCTCTTTGAGGATAGTGGCCCGACTAAGACAAGGGGAGAAAAGCATATAACCCGACTTGTGCTGCTGACCTCGCCGGGTAAAGTTGAAGATCCATGCTTGGCAGACGTCGCGAAGCTCGATTCACCGTAGCTGCGTCGACGCCGTAGGTGCGCATCATGGACGCAGCGGGACGGCCTCGCGTTAGGTCGGGCCGAGCTTCGGGACATATGACCAGCGAACGACTGTTCCAGGGATCAAGACGCAAGTATAACCCCGGCGTAGATGTGCGCAAAGTTCCACATAAAAGACGTGACGCTGCAGGATCAATTGAGTGTGGTGTTCCTGGATCCCACGCTGAGACAGATCGGTACCTGCAGCTTTGCACAGAACGACTTGACAATGGTCGCTCCACGATTTGCCACGCTGGTAGCAGTCATGGCCACATGTGCTACGGCCAAATGGATCGTCCCCGGCGCGAGATGGCTGGACACGGACGGTAACATCTTCAATGCTCACGCCGGCGGCCTCTGCGTCGACGAGAAGACGGGGAGGTTCTACTGGTTCGGCGAGTACAAGAGCGAGGGACAGGTCGAGGGCGGCGGCGTCTCGGTCTACAGCTCCGACGACCTTGCAACTTGGAAGTCTCACGGGATTGCGCTGAGTGAGTTTGTGGTGTTGATCCCCTCGTCTAAACCCAACGTACTGACCAACGACAAGAACCCGAGGAGGGCCACCCTTGGATTTCCCCGGAAAACGTCATCCAGCGCCCCAAGGTTCTATACAGCAAGGAAACCGGCCAGTACCATGTACGTTGCTACCGCTCACGCAGCTTTCTTGATGACGCTGACGCCTATAGATGTGGTGGCATGCCGACGATTCCAAGTACACCAAGCTCCTCCAGGGCCTCGCGACTTCAGACGACATCGCCGGCCCGTACACCTTCCAAGACGCCACTGCGCCTCTTGGGAACTGGTCTCAGGACTTTGGGGCCTTCACCGACTACAAAACCGGCAAATCCTACGCCCTGTATTCGAACGGAGACAGCAAAGAGGGGCGTGACGTGTACCTCAGCAGCTTCAATGACAACCTTACCGCGGTTGAAGAGTCCATATTCCGGTTCAACAAGTATGATCTCGAAGCTCCGACAATTGTCCAAACCGACAAGAGCTATTATGCTCTCATGAGCCACAAGACCGGATACCGACCGAACAGTGAGTTGAGGGCTGTCTGAACCCCGGAGAATCGCAATTAACGATACTAGATGTCGTCGCGTTCCGTGCCGATTCACTGAGTGGCCCATGGTCCCAGCCGTTCTTCGTTTCGCCAGCCTATACCCGCACATTCAGCACCCAGTCGGGCTTCTCCTGGAGAATCAAGGGCACAAAGAAGACGACGTACCTTTACATGGGGGACCAGGTACGTCAATCCCGATCTGGCCTCTCTGCTGCGTTACTGACTGGTGGACTATAGTGGGACTCGATCTCTCTTTGGGAGAGCCGCAATGTCTGGCTGCCGCTGGAAATCGACGACAAGAAAGGCACTATCGAGGTTTTGTGGCATGACATTTATGACCTCAACGTGTAAGTCCAGTGGTGTTCCATTCTTACCACGAGACGGACACTGACTGTTCATAGGAAAACTGGTGAATGGAAGCCAATCACAGGAAAGGCCTACTACTCGAAAGACGCAAAGACAAAGGGAGATGTCTATCTCCAAGAGGCTGTACGTTCAGCCATATCCATGAATTAGCAGTGCACTGACAGTTTAGAACTTTGGGAGCCACAACGTAATCGCCACTGGTATTTACGGCAACGACAGTACCTTGACCTTTGAGGTTGACGGCCAAGGCAAGGATCAATGGATCTCGTTCTACCACCAGAGTAAGTACTATTTAGTCAGGGAAGCAGTCGGACAGTTGCTAACATACTTGTGAAAGATACCGACGACATGGGATTCGGCGATCAACGTAAGTTTCACGTCTCATCTGACACTCGTGATAAGACACTAACATTGAGCAGCCGGCGGCTCGCCCGACCGCATTGGTGGAACCTGGCAACTCCGCCGCGTCAGCAGCGTTGTGCTAAACGGCGACACGGACAACGTTCACACGCTCTACCAGAGGGACACGCACAAGGGAGTCATTCTCTCCAGCCCCCTCTTGCTGCCGCTGAAAAAGGGTAAGAACAAGATTACTATTGGCGGCCTGAACAATGGCTTCGACTACAAAGGCAGTGATATCGACAAGATTGTTGTCTACCCCCCGGAGAAGAAGGCGTAGCGTTCGGTCAGAAGGCATCTGATAGTCCGCAGCAAGGCTAGCCATGTTTAAAAACAAACACGAGCACCAAATGGCGTACCATTCTGTTGGTGAAACTTGTACCAACCAGGTAAGCCCGCCTCATCAACGGGCGATGACAAAGTGTGATAATATCCTTCCTGCGCTCATCACGACTCCTATTGCACCTATAGCAGGGCCCTCCTCTTTGAGGCTTGCCCATTTATCTGATCCGTCAATGTCACATTTTGCAGAGCCCTGGAGCCCTTCTTCCCTTCCATCAAGACATTCACCGGCTGGTTATCGCCCGGCTTCCTCCACCTCCACGCCTTGACGGCCGGCCTGTCCGAACCGACACCCTCCAAGATGTCAACGACCCAGTTGCCAATATTGGGCAGATACTTGAATGCATGGCCACTTCCCCCGGTTGCAACCATGAGCCCTGGTTGTTGCGGGACTTGGTCTATCACGAAATGGTTGTCGAAGGTATCCGTGTACCAGCAAACTCGGGTAAACGCAATTTCGTGCCCTTCTTCCATGATTTCGGGCAAATAATCTGCTACGAACGATGCAATGGTGTTCATAGCCTTTGCTGGAATCTTGGTGATGCTTTCGCCCCTTGTGTATCGCGTAACTGGGACGCTGCGCTCCTTGCCATCGGGTTGAGGTTGCGGGTTAGTATACTTTGTACCTCTATACCCAATCTTGAACAGGCCTTGAGAATCAACCGGAAACCCGTAGAGGCCGCCATTCGCACCACTCCGCATGTTGTACATCCAGACTGGAAAGTTCTCTGGAGCCAGGCGTGTGAACAGAGGCGACGTCTTTGGGATTTGGAACACGACGACTGAGCCCGCTGTGGCTTCACAGAGACCGTCAAGTTCTGGGACGAGAACGGGAGTATAAGCACCGCAAGCCATGATGATTTGTTTGGCACGGTGGACTTTGCCGTCCTTGGTTCGGATGCCGACGACAACTTCGCCCTCGTGGACGAGAGCCTCGAAAGCGCCGATAGAAGGCCCAAAGACGAACTTGGCTCCGTATCCTCGCGCCTTGTGCAGCGCAAAGCGACATGCCTTGTCAGCAACTGCGAATCCGCCGCTGGTATCGAGAACGCCGACGGTCGCTTTGCCCCGAGCTTGGGCGTTGAACTGGTCGATATTTAAACCTAGCTTTTGCGCAGTCTTGACGTGTTCTGGGTCCGTGGTTATAAGTTGAGTTTGTCCGCGTCCAAGTCTAGTCATTGCCTCGATGGTGGCTCGCTCGAATGGAGGCAATCCCTCTCCGGCGTTGATCGAGATTGCACCAGAATTGTGGAAGACTTTGTCGTTGGAGGTCATCCCGGATGGCACGTCTCCATCAGACAACTGTTTGTTCCACGCATGCCACTGTTGGATGGCTTCAAAGGAAAGCTCCTGGTATTCTGTCGGAGTGCCGTAGGCCGAGCGGATGATCTTGTTTAAATCTGCATCGTATGAGAACCAGACTGCAGGAGTGAGGAGTCGATGAAACATACCAGCTGAAGCGGCATCGCATCCTTTTTGGTAAGTGTACAGGTCTGAATCATAGTCTTGCCGATCGAAGACGGTTACATGGCGATAGCCACGTCGAGCAAGATGCAGGGCAGTGCTAAGGCCGAAGATGCCGGCGCCGACAATGGCAATGGGATCATCTTTACCAGGACGCCTAGCCATGGTGTAATTGGTAAGCAGTGTGTGACCTACAGGTGGTGTAGACTAGATGGTGATCACTGTGGTGTGGAGTGCTTCAGCCGTGAGAACGATAACGTCCACGTTCTAAGCATTAGTATTGCTATTAACTAGCTTGACGCCAGAAGGATGCAGCCAGGCGTAAACTACTTTAACTCGCAACTCGGATTCTACCGAAACGCTTCCTTTTCGCCCCACACCACTCACGGATTAGACCCGGAGGAATCCTAAAGAGCAGGGTTCCATCTGTGGAGAGCGATAGCGACGTTGGGTTTCCCCAGATAACGCTTACGCACCACGCGACGACACAAGCTCGGTGTATCAGGTCCAATGACGAGCGAGAGGTTGGCAAATCGCCATCGGTTGTGAGTATATCCATCCCTCAGACCCTGCTTCACTTGAGACCCGGCTTCACTCAAGACCCAAGGCTTGTATCTTACGGGTTCACATCGATTATCCTTCAGCCGAGACAGTCTCTCTCAATCAAAAGACTTGCTCTGTCGGTAATCATGGACATGTTCAGCGAGTCGACTCTCGTCAGATATGTCAGGACAATACGGGATTCGCCCCGTGAACTCATCTTCAACCGCCGACTGCTGCTCACCACGGCAGTGTATGCCATGTCGGGCGTGTGCATCAGTACGTTCCTTGTATCTCTCGAGTTAACTCTCGTCCATCTACTCACACTCTATTTTGCAGCATGGGATCAAGGCTCAAGCTCCGTCATCCCCTCGCTCCCCGGATTCTCGTCGGCCTTTGGAATCACGTCCGCCACGAATCCCAAGCAAGTGACCAACTTCATCTCGTTTGTATACCTCACTGCCGGCGTCGGCTCGGCCCTTTCGTTCTTCGTCAATGATCGCATTGGCCGGCTGTGGTCTCTCCGCCTCTACTTTGCCATTTGGATCGTCGGCCAGCTTATTGCCACCTTCGCTGATGGACACCTCGGCGCGCTGTACACCGCTCGCTTTGTCTCCGGACTGGGAATGGGGCCACTGACCGTCACGGGGCCCATGTCCATAGTGGAAATCTCGCCCGCCGAGATCCGTGGCCTTCTGACGGTATGGTTTAGTGTTGTTATGCTGCTCAGTCTGACTGTCAGCACTCTGGCCGTCTATGCCTGCTTTCTCCACGTCGCGCCTTCGCAATTGCAGTACCAGATCGTCTTCTTCACACCTACAATCGTTTGCGCCCTTTTTATCCTCGCCAGCTTCTTTGTCTGCGAGTCTCCAAGATGGCTGATGCTAGCCGGCCGTGAGGAAGAAGCGACGCGAACCCTCGAGGCTCTTCGCGGTCTTTCCCGGGACCATCCTCGCGTTGCGAGCGAGCTGTCGGATATCAAGACACATATTGAGGCCGAGCACGCCAAGTACGGAGCCAACGGAGGGCTGAAGGCTGTCTTGAAGGAAACCTTCCTGGTGCCATCAAACCTCCGTCGCGTCCAGCAATCTCTCATCTCATATGCCTTAGCTCAATTATCGGGCGCCAACTCGGTCACGAGCTATCTCGTGCCAATCTTGTCTCTGATGGGCCTTGGGGGGGAGAACGGCCGCTCTCTCTTCTTGTCCGGCATGTATTCCATGTCCAAGTTCTTTTACACCTTGATCGCGTCATTTTTCTTCATAGATGCTCTTGGTCGTCGCAAATCCCTTTTCACTGGTATTACTATCCAGATGATTTCGGATATCTACATTGGAGTTTACCTCAAGTATCGAAACAGCGGATCGGTTGCACCGGGGGCCTCCGAAGGCGCCGTGGCTGCTATTTTCATCCACGGATTTGGCTACGCAGTTGGTGAGTTGCAAGAGACATGTTATATACATATGCGCTGAGTCGCGACAACTAATCCCTCTTTAGGTCTACTGGTCTTGCCGTATGTTTTCGGTGCCGAGCTCTGGCCCAACAGCATCCGGTCGTTTGGCTCTGCTTTGAGTCAGACATTCCACTGGCTATTCTACTTCGGCATCAGCAGAGCAACCCCCTCTATCCTGGAGAGTATGGACAACTGGGGTGCTTTTATCTTCTTTGCTGGATGGTGCTTTGTGTCTCTCATTTACGTCTTCTTGGCCGTTCCTGAGACGGCAGGTTTGCCCGTCGAGCACTTTGACACCCTCTTCGAAGGCCCGTGGTGGGAGATCCGCAGCAAGGCTAAGAAGGCTCGTGCAACTATCGCAGCCCAAGTAATCGACGAGGAAGAGTGAGTATCTCGTCTTGCCACATTATAGCTATGAACTGACGCGCCTCCAGAGCCAGCATCGGCCCACAGGATGCCAAACTAAGTTCCAGCAAGGAAGCCTCCGTCAATGGCAAACGGATCATGTAAATTCTCATTACAAGCTTTCCTTGTTAGGTGCGGGAAGTGTTGAACTGATTGGGTGTGACTTTGTTGAAGGACTTAATTCAATCTCTATTATTGAGCAGAAACTAGAACTAAAAACCTATCTGAAAACAATTTTCTGTTGAAATACCTGAACGGATCGATAACCATTTGCACCACTGCGTTAAGCCCCATCAGCTTACAGTGTCGACTTTAGCCAACTTCACGCTCGTCAGCCGTCCACCGCTGCGCTTGTATTGGCAGCAGCTTAGTATCATGTCTTTTGTATACCCTTAGCTGTAGTTTGCTAGAATTTCGAAATAGTCCAACAAAATATTAGTCTGAAGTCAACTGCCACATGTAGACTTTACAAGTATGTTAGTCCCAAGGACAGAGAACCGGGAAGCATTGAACGGTACACGCAATCCAGACCTTTTCTTTTTCATTTTGTATTGTGGTCATATAAGTAGATTCCCTGGTCTTACTCCTTAATCTTGTCCAAGTTGACAGGACTGTTCGCCTTGCCCGTCTCAAAATACGCCCTGATATTCTCAAAACATTCCCGTTCCGCCTTTTGAAACGCCACGTCCGTCAGTCCGCCGAGATGCGGCTGGACGATAACATTCTCCTGCTCTAGGAACCAGGTATCCACGTTTGGTTCGTCGCAAAGTACATCTAGGCCTGCTCGCTCAATCTTTCCAGATTGGAGAGCTGCCTTGAGCGCAGCTTCGTCAACTACAGCACCTCTTGCAGTGTTGACAAGGAACGTGCCGTCTTTCATGGCTGCGAATTCAGCGGTGCTAATGAGATTCGTGGTGTTTACATTCAGTGGACAATTGAGCGATACCACGTCGGATTCTGAGAGTAACCCCTCTAAGGAGGAACAGTACGTGGCGTTGTATGCCTTCTCATCCTCTTCCGGAAGTTGGTGCCTGTTGTGATACTTGACCTTCATGTTGAAGGCCGCCACTTTCTTTGCAAGGTACTGTTTCTGTATAAGTAACGTTGCCATGCAGGCGTAGATAGCACAAAAGTCAACGAACCTTTCCAATTGCCCCCATGCCCACGATGCCGAGTGTCAGGTTAGTCGGGTCTCTGGCAGGACTGAGAATTCCCGGCTGTCCTCTCCATTGTCCAGACCGTGCAGTCCGCTCGGCGGTGAAGGCGTTCCTCAGCACAGCTAGGATCAAGAACATGGCCATATCAGCTGTGGCCTCAGCAACTGCGTCGACAGAGTTGCAGAAGATGATGCCGCTCTTGCTCATCCAGTCGACATCAAACTCGTTGTACCCTGCCGAGGCCGAAGTGATGATGCGGCAATCGGGTGCAAGGGCCTTGAGCAGGTCCTGGTCAAATGGCTCATATGGAGGCGTGCCCATGCGGATGATAAAGGCGTTAACAGGACCTCCACGAGCGATGAGTTCGGGTAATTTCTTCTTGGTCTCAGCACGGTCTAGAGCATCTAGCACCTCGAAGTCGAACTGCTTGCCAAAGGCCTCGAGGTATTGAGTGCCAGCATGTTTGGGCGCACCAAGACACACGACGCGAGGCTTCTTGGCGTTTTCTTCGAGGCGACTGGGAGACATAGCTACAGCTTGGGAGTCGAGAAGCGTCTAGAACGAAAAGAGTGATAGATAGGTAGGCTTGGCCGGAGACAAGGTAGTGTTCATGGGACAATGTATCGCCTGTAGTATTTTATTCGACAGGCCTTGGCATCCATCAAACCCACAGTCCTTGGAGAGGAATCTAAGCCATTCCCCTGTCAGTAGTGATCATCTACATCGACGGCTTCTCCCGGCACGGGATAACGTGCTTTGTGATGTAGGATTCTAAAGTCGGCTTCCCCCGTGATTCGTTGCTTTCGCCCCACCGCTGTATTCGCCATCGCAACGCCAACCTCGGATACGGAACTGAGGCGCGCGGAGTTGAGGGCGATCTGATTGTACTGAGTTCTCATACAAGACCAGAGATTCTCTGCTTCAACCTGAATCAGTTGAGTATCCATCATATCCGGGCCTCATTTCCAGTATACGGATCACGCCATGACGAGCCAAGAAATACCACTACCTCCGTTAGGGTTCCTCGCAGTGGAAGTTGACATATTCAGACCTCCAGGTGATCCATTCAACGAAAAGACATGGCCATTTCCTCTTATTCGTGAGAAAGTCACCGGAACGACCGAGTCTCAAATCGTTACCGACAGTTCATATGACGATGCCTTCATCGATCGTTTCGTGGCTGCGGGGTTGAAACTGGCTGAGAGAGGCGCGATAGGCATCATTACCAGCTGTGGATTCCTGGCCATGGCCCAAAAACGGTACTATCCGACATACAGTCCTGTTGACGTTTCTTAAATTGTTCACACATTCATAGACTGGCATCTCGTCTGCCCATTCCCATAGCAACATCTGCTCTCATTCAGATCCCCAGCATCAGGGCCATCCTTCCGGGGGATAAAGCAGTGGGGGTATTGACCTACGACAGCGGGAGATTACGCAATGCTCACCTCCTCGAGCTTGGTATTGACCCAGCGGGAGTGAGGATATGGGGTCTTCCTGACGATGGACATCTTAGGGGCATCTGCGCAAGGGGTGAAGTTTACGATGCTAGGCGACTTAAAAAGGAGCTCGTAGAGCAAGCAACGGAGTTTGTTTCCCAGCATCCTGAAGTGGCTATAGTAGTGCTGGAATGCACTAACATGCCGCCGTATGGAGATGTCATTCAGCGGGCAATCAATCTACCAGTGTACGATATCTGCACCATGGGGAAATGGTTCTACTCTGGGCTTCTTAGAACGAATCCAGAATCGTGGAAGAGTTGAGAGATTATATTACCTACTTAATGAATAGACACGATCTAAGGAACAACAAACTCGTTTAATAGTGTCTTTTACTACGTGAGCTTTATAGCCAACGGGCTAGACATCGGACAGATACTGGACAAATCCAGTATGAGCCATTGAACTAGTTACAGAAGAAAGTCACCACCAGAAACCTTCAACACATGCTGATACTCAGGCTCAAACTGCATATACATGACTTCCGGAGTGCCCGTCCCGTCCTTGGTGTATTGTGCCTCCTGGCCGCTCACCAGCGTCTTCTCCAGACTCGTCCCATTCGGAGCCACCGCAGCCTCAACCAGCAACTGCGCCTGACACGCACGCTCAAGCGCAATAAAGAAAGCAGCCGCCTCTCCGATAGTACCACCGGCGGTAAGAAGCCCGTGGTTCTGCAGGATGACGTTCTTCTTGGACGCCCCGAGCGCCTCGGCAATGCGTCCGCCTTCCTCCTTGGCGAAGACGACGCCGCCGAAGTTGGCGTAGACGGCCAGGTCGCCGTAGAACATGCAGCTGTCCTGGTTGAGCATGTCGATAGGCTTGCCGAACGCCGACCACGCGCGGCCGTACGGGCTGTGGACGTGGCACGCTGCGTTGATGTCGGGTCTCTTCTTGTGGATGGCCGCGTGGATGATGAAGCCAGCGGTGTTGACGGGCTGGTCGGAGCCCCCGATGCGGTTCCCATCCTCGTCGATGTGCACCATGTCAGACACGGACAAGAGCCCAAAGTGCACGCCGTACGGGTTGATCCAGAACGTGTCCGGTCGGACAGGGTCTGTAGTGCTAGTCAGCTTTGCTTAGTCGCCCACATATCCGGGGAGACCTGCCTCTTAGGCTGATATGACCGCTACCTCCATCGGCGTATCCAAGCTTTGCAAAGACGCGGAACGCGCCAGCCATCTGCCGCAACTGCCATTGCCGCGTCTCTTCTTTGGTAGAGAACTCGGGGATCTTGTGAAGCCTCTTGACGCCTCCGTCGGCCGTTCGTACAGTGTTTAAACCGGACGTGCCGGTGGACACGGGCTGGGCTACGGTGACGGTGGAAGACATTTCGCTTCTGATGGTTCCAAAGGCGATTCAATTGGAGAGATGAGTATTGTGTTTGATACGCGACCGTGTTAGCAGCTCCCAAACCTGTTGTCTGTTTGTATTATTAATTCATCCCAATGAAGATGCGGGCAGAAAGGGCAACTATTGGCAAATCGGCAACCCCCGGTATTGGTCAACTTTGGGTCCTTCTTAGCACACCCCGACCGTCGATTTATGCTCTGAGAACTCGGTTGGTCCCGCATTGGGAAGACGTGATCATGGGGATAATGAGTGGACATGTTAATTGTGTCTAGTTGTATGCCAAAAGTGTCAATCTTGAAAGGAGCGGATATTATCTGGAGACATGTGCTCAAGTCGCCGTGACTCTTCCATTCATTGTCTTTTTAGTTCAAGCAATCTTCATCGCCCTCTCATTCTTAGCTACTATTCGACATCTTTTCCAAGTCTCACCTCGAGTTCCTCTACATCGGCTATCCACCTATCAGAGTCCTACCTGCACCCTAGTGAGATTCGAAAAGCCTTCACCATCGCCATGTCGGCGATGTATCGGAACGAAGTTCCCCTATATGGAGATCTGGTTCGCATTGTTCAGACGATCAACGAAGAGGCTTTAAGTTGCCTGTCGGAATCAACCACGTCAATAGACAGCACTGGCTTCAGATATTCGGAGCGCCTTGATCTGGAACGGCACGAAGCCATCCGCTTGGGGACGCCGTACGAGTTACAGACTGTCCGTCGCCTCTTCGCCGTCAGTGGACTGAAGCCAGTAGGATATTACGACCTCTCCGTGGCAGGACTGCCAATGCATGCTACTTGCTTCCGACCAATCGAAGCCGCTGCGTTGGCAAAGAATCCGTTCCGGGTCTTCACTACACTTCTCAGGCCAGAGTTACTCCAAGGCCAAGAGGCACGTACTCTGGCTCCCTTTTCTTCCCAACCTCTTTTCCTTCCTTTGATTTTCCTTCTTATTTCTCCTAAAAAGCCTTTACCTTTTCCTTCCTAGTTAGCCTACCTGCCTGCCTTCCTACCCTCCTGCCCTTCCTCCTCTCCCCCTACTCCCTTACCTTATCTAAATCCATCCTAATCTATTCCTCCCTCTCCCTCTCTCTCCCTTTCTCTCTTCGACTATGCTCCCCCGGCCCTAGCCGCCCGTCCGCCCCTTACGGTGACTGATTAATGGGAAGCTAATCAGTTAGAAAAGAAGCCGTCACGACAGAGTGGGGCCGTCATACTTCGGTGCTCGGATACCCGGTCGCTCGGGATCTCAGGCCCGAAACTAGACCGCCTCTGATCGGGCCGACTATTAGTCCAGCTGTAAGCAAGGTCAACCTGGTAGCAGTCGACTTAATATGTCCCGGTTTATATTATTCAAGTATTAACCATCCCTTGGAAAGACACCCGCCAATATGCTTCCTCGCGCCGCCAAAGCCTGTTCCAGCTGTCATGCCCGCAAAGTCCGCTGCGACATGCTCGAAGTCGGACTTCCCTGCACCAAATGTCGAGACCACGGGTTTGAATGCTCCGTAGCCGAGAGGAGACGACGCCGCAGAAAGGGGGAAACTGCACACCACCGAAACCGCCCGTTGCCTCGGTCCATGCCCGAACACGTCATGCTTCACCAAGTCCCTCACTATTCCTTCTTTCGAAACTTTACTCCTTCCGGCAATCCCTGGCTCCTGGCTCAGGACGGCGAGCAAGGCGTGCTACTCCCGGTTCCTGCCCACGATCCCTCGGCGTCGTTGCGTACTCACGGAATAGACGCCATGACTGAAGATGCGGGCTTCTTGCGGTCTAAAGGCGTCTTTGATCTTCCTTCCAAGGAGCATATAGATAAAGCCATCTCAGCCTACTTTCGTTTCTTTCATCCGTTCTTCCCCGTCGTTGACAAACCTTCGTTTCTTAGTCGATATCGCCAAGCTAGCCGAGAGACGCTTGTACAGGGCCAAGGAACCAGCCTCTTGATTCTCCATGCCATCCTCTTTACAGCAAGCTCGGTATGCCTTGAGATCTTCCTCTATGCTGATTGTGAGACTGACAGGGGCAGTATATTCCACTTCAAACAATCCACGAAATGGGCTTCCCCGGCCGCAAGCAAGCAAGGAGTTCTTTCTATACTAAGGCTAGGGTAAGAATCTATCTGTACTGGTAGGCTAATACTGAAAAATATTAACTTATAAAGGTTCTGCACAACTTCGACTACGAATCAGACGACATAACCGTCATCCAGGCTCTCCTCCTGATGAGCCACTACTATCCCTCCATGGTCGACCAGAAGCATACTTGGTTCTGGGTACATCAGGCTATCAGCTTGGCCCAGGGCGCTGGCCTACATCGCCATTGCGGAAATGTCCCCCAACGGAAGCTGTGGGCGAGGATATGGTGGGCCTGCCTCGTTCGTGACAGACTCATCGCTTTAGGAACTCGCCGGCCCATGCATATAAACAGCCTTGATTGCAGCGTGCCCTTACTCACGCTCTCGGACCTCGAAGAGAGGGGCGATACGGACGAGGATCGCACAGTCAAGGCAGTATTCCTCGAATTCACAAAGCTGTGCCAGTATATGGAGGGCGTTCTTTCACTAAGCCTCGCCCATGCCAACTCGATGCATGAGCAAGTCGACATTTGCGAGAGCACGCTTGCTCACTGGCTGTCAAACCTAGGCCCAGCTGCGCAAAGGTGTCAAGGTTCCCAGATGGCTCCTGTTGCCACTCTATATAATACTTTGGTGCATCTCATTTACAAGTAAGAGTCCGCCCTCGTTGACGTACAAAGTACTCATTGAAAGTTCAGTACCGTTCTCATATCGCTTCGCAAATGTGGGCATACGCAAAATGAAGCTCAGTTTATTAGCCCTGCAATCTCTTCGCTCGCCGCAGATTCGATTGAGCTTCTAGCGAGACTGAATAAGTTAGGTCTTGTTCCATCTCTCCCAACCCAAAGGTGACTCTTTCATCTCTACTCTCCTGACGTTTAGCTAAACTGTTTCCAAGCGTCACCGCCATCCTTCCACCACTCATAGTTCAGCTTTCTTCCATTTGTTGCACCGACAGTCTGGAATACGGAATGGCAATGAATCGTTTCCAGACCTGCATGGACTGTCTCAAACAGCTTGGGGAGACCTACTGGCATGCCAGCTTTTATCACGACTTCTTCGACCTGGCCGCGTCAGGAGCACATGCTAGGGAGATGCCACCCCGAATGGCGGAAAGAGAAAACGACACTGACGAAACCTCGAAAGCAAGATCTTTCCGTCTTGCCCCGCTTCGAAGAGCACCTAGTCCCAGCAACGAGGAAAACCAACTTACAGGGCTGTCACTAACTGCCGAAGCCGACTGCAACACGAGTTCATCGTTGTTATGCAACTCTGTCGGTACCGATGTGCCACGCTTGGAAACCTCCAGCATAGAGTGGAATCCCCTGGGAGAGGAGTATAGTGCTCTGCATACTTGGCTAGATGACTTTGGGTTTTCACAGAGCTTGTTTCCTTCTGCTTAATTATAGATGGTGAAATTAGATGACAAGTTCCCCTACACCTTAAGTCCATTTTGAATTGCCATGCCTTCATCGCTGGTCCAAAAGCTTCCAGTCGGGAAAGTATACGTTTCAATCGCCTCAGGCTTATATTCTACACTGTAGCCCGCTTCCCAAGGAGTCACGAAATACCCATTCTCTGTCTTCACCGGGTACTTCAAGACTTCACTGAAAGAATTGATGTGCTCTAAGAGGCTCTTCTCCCCTGACACGCAGATGTAGTTCAGAAGCGCAAGATGCTGGGTATACTCGTTGAGCCCGATGCCTCCACTATGAGGGACAATAGGCACATCGAACCTGACGTCTGTAAGCTTTAACACTGCAGGAATGATATGATTATACCTACTTCTTAGCCATCAAAAGAACAGCCAGCACTTCATTGACACCCCCAAGTCGGCAGGCATCAACTTGGCAGTAGTCGATGGCACCAGCTTGAAGTAGCTGCTTGAAAATGACCCGGTTTTGGCAATGCTCGCCTGTGGCAACTCCGATGCCATGCGGCTTGAGTGCTTTTCGAATAGCTGCATGACCGAGGATGTCGTCAGGAGAAGTAGGCTCTTCAATGAAGCTGATCCAATATTAGTATCCAATATTAGTTTCTGCACAGTAACTCTTTCCTGGCTGCAATCTGACGTACAGTGGCTTGAATTCAAGAAAAGAATCCATGTATCTGATTGCCTCTGGCACACTCCAGACTTGGTTGGCATCGAGCATGAGCATACGGTCGTAGCCGATTGTGTCTCGTGCAATCTTGACACGACGCTTGTCATCCTCGAGATTGCCGCCGACCTTAAGCTTGAACTTGTCCATACCCACGGCCAAATTGGAGTTGATCAGCTCAATCATCTTCTCGTCGGTGAAGCCAAGCCAGCCAGCCTGGGTCGTGTATGCCGGGACTGCCTGGTTGCTCCGTGCATCTTTGATCCTTGCAGCTTTGGTTTGCTCCTGCGTCTTCAAGAGGGCCACTGCTTCTTCAGGCGTAATGGCGTCGTGGATGTACCGGAAGTCGATGCAGGATACAAACTCCTCGGGTGTCATGTCAGATACGAGTTGCCAGAGCGGCTTGTTGAGATATCGACCCCACAGGTCCCAGAGAGCGTTCACACAGGCGCTGAGTCCCAGATGAATTACGCCTTTCTCTGGCCCGATCCATCGCAGCTGAGAGTCAGATACCAAGTATCGCCACGTCTGACCCATGTTTTCCGCGAGCTCCCCGAGCGTCTTTCCCACAAGGCGCTCGGCGATTTGGCGAGCGGCAGCGGTACAAAGGTCATTCCCGCGTCCGATGGTGAAAGAGATGCCGTGGCCCGTCAAGTCGGTGTTCGTTTTAAGTCGGATGTGAGTGGCACTGTAGTCTCCCGAAGGATTCATAGCATCGGAGCCAGATGCGTCAAGACTGGTGGGAAATCGTAGGTCTTCAATCAATTTAGTGATGGTTCTGTTCTCCAAGAGGGGCCGCGACTCACCGTACGACTCAAAGTCCACAATCTTGATGTCAGAAATGGGGGTTCGCGAGCCGTCAAAGGCAGATTCGGGTGTGCCGCCTCCATCATCACGGCCGAGAGCAGCTGGGGCCATAGTGGATAGAGGCTATGCGTCGGCTTTCGTTTTATGAGAAGAAACTCGATGTGTGTAGATGTGAGTGAATACCTTAGGATTGTAGTCTGCTATTTGGAAGCCGTATGCTCACTTAAGTACTTCTGGGATTTGCAGCTTAGAGGCTTGTGTGCTTTGCAGCATTGTCAAGTTCTCTGGGCCAGAATTCGCTCTTCTTCCCAGACTCGAATACCCAATCATGTTCGCGCGCTCGGCTCTACGGACCAAGAAAATCAGGAGAGGCAAACACGGTGTCAGTTCCAGGGCATTCGGGAGAACCACTCACAAAAGCCCTTTCGGCACTTCGGCTCTATCCTGTGTACGCTAGTAGTTATTAGTCAAGCCATGTTGGCTCGATTTCCCTTCCCCACACATCTTGAGTCCGGCGAACAGGGATGACTGACCAGTGACAGGATCGCCTTCGGGACTTCGGCTTGAAGCCCTGGTATGTGGGACTAACTGGCGCTTTTGGGGGCTCTGGAGTAGAAGATTGAATCCGGGGCATCATAGCCCCAGGATTACAAGCTCCTCTTTCCCCGCAGGTCTCAGCTCCAGACACGGGGAGCTGGAGTCGTTCGCTACCCAGAATGGGGATAGCCGTCAACCAGCGTGTTACCTTGGGTATTGTTGTCGGATAGTGCCAATAGCATACCGTCGAATATATATAGAGCGAGTTCTAGACGAGAATACCATCATGCCTCTTACACTCCCAGGCCAGCTCAACATCCCGAAACGTCTTTCTGTATTCATCATGAGCACCAACGACAACGACGTAAAGCAGATGGCGGGACGAGATGACTTCGAGCACGTCGAACAAGACGTCAAGCAGGAGGTTCCCAGCATCGTCAACCAGAGCAATGCCGAGATGTACCACGAAGCGTTACGGCTGTACCCTGGCGACGATGCCATTGACCGTGACATGGAAAAACGTGTGAAGCGCAAGCTCGACAGCCGTATTTTGCCACTACTTGGAATATGTTACTTCTTCTATGCAAGTCCTTCCTGTATATCTGCTTCTGGGTCAGGACTAACGCCTGTCTTTAGTATGTCGACAAAACGACCCTCTCCTACGCGGCCATCTTCGGAATCAAAGATGACCTTGAACTTCACGGCACCCAGTATTCGTGGCTTTCAAGCGTCTTTTACTTTGGCTGGCTGATTTGGTCCATACCGTCCAATCTGATCATGCAGAGATGCCGGCCAGCATGGTATCTATCCTTCAACATCTTCATGTGGGGAGCCCTCTTGATGTGCCAGGTCGCCGCCCCGAATTTCGCTTCATTGTCTGCTTTGCGCGTACTGTCAGGAGCTTTTGAAGCCATCGCTGATCCGGCTTTCATGTTATTTACATCTATGTTCTACACTCGAGAAGAGCAGCCTTCACGCATCTCAGCCTGGTACGCCTGGAATGGGATTGGGGTGGCTGGCGGCGGCTTGATCGGTAAATGAATAATGACCCCTGCTAGAACTAAACAGTTTGGTTTGTTGGCATACGCTAATTATGTTAGGATACGGAATTGGCCAAATCAACGGGGCACTTGCTCCGTGGAGATATGAGTTCCTTATTGTCGGTGCCTTGTGCTCGTTCTGGGGCATCTGTCTATTCTTCCTACTCCCCAACTCTCCAACCACAATCCGCGGGTTTACTCATCAAGAAAAGCTACTATTGATCGCCCGTATGCGACGCAATCAGACTGGTGTCGAGCAACAGTTCATCCATTGGGGCCAGATTAAGGAAGCCTACCTCGACTACAAGACGTGGCTTTTCACGCTCCTCGGCTTTGTGTCTGCTATCCCCAATGGAGGCATATCGAATTTCTCCACCCTTGTTATCCAGGGACTAGGGTTTGACACACTCCATACCACCTTGCTGGGAATACCCCAGGGAGCTTTGGTGGTTATCTGGATTGGTCTTGGGGCATTTGCAAACCAGCGCATGCCACCGAATAGTCGCACACTTGTCTGCGCCTTTTTCATGCTTCCGACTATAGCTGGGGCTTTGGGCTTTCTCTTAGCACCGAGCGATGCATACGTTGGTCGACTGATTTGCTTGTAAGCTACTTGTCCCTTCCCTTACATCCCATCTATCAGGAACTAACCAGGTTAGCTATCTCACCGGGTCTTACCAGGCGTCCTTTGTGATATGTCTGTCTTTAGTGACAAGCAACACAGGCGGTCACTCCAAGAAGATGATTGTTTCTGGCATGATCTGGTTCGGATCTTGTATCGGGAGCATTGTCGGCCCTTTCTTTTACCTAGCAGAGCAGGCTCCATCATATCACCTTGGTATCGGGTCACTTCTCGCTGCAAATTGCGTCGAACTTGCTCTCTTTTTTGTTTTCCGCTATGCCTTCAAGTGGGAGAACAAACGCAAGGAGAAGCAGCGCGCAGCTCTGCGCCAAAATGGCAATCTGAAGGATACCGCAGAGGCTCTGAACGACACGGCTTTTCAGAATCTGTCGGATAAGGATAACCCAAACTTTGTCTACGTCTATTGACGGACCTATGTTAATCACATCAATGTTCTTTACTTCCGATGCTTCAATGACGGGTCAGAAACCCAGTTTCAGCCCTTAAGGAAAATCGTGACTCAAGAACCAAAGCTGAAAACTTTGGAGCCAGCTCTTTCGAGGGCGGAGTGATGTGTTGGATAGAGTTTTTTGAGGCTTGCAAATGTAGATTACGAATACCAAACAGCCGAGACTTATAGTCTTTCACAGATTGATGTAAGTCGCTGAGAAGAAAAGAATATTGGATATAGGTTACCGCAACATTGATGGTCGTCATGCACCAGACACCCGCCGTTTAAATATTGAACAAGCCAAGACAAAACAAATCGTTAGCCAAAGAATGCTGAAGTTAGAGCTGTTCTACATTATGCCCCATCATGATTGACAAAGGAGAGTTAAGTGGCATATTTCGGTGGCGTGCTAAAGAATTGCAGCTGAGATGCGTGAGTATTATGAACTCTAATCATAAGAAATAATGGGTAAAAGGGATGACTAAAAGAGTATTCTAATCGTTATCTCAGGCAAATGAACCAGGTTTATTAATCCATGGCTATACCTTATTTCTGTGCTCTCCTGCTTCAGTGTGTTGCTCTTAGCAATTACCAATCGGTTCAAGAGCCAGCGCACTCACATGTAATAATCGCAACTAGAGACATAGGGAGCTACATGGATTTCCAAAAGGCTCTATGGGTATGGGTGACGAGCTAAATTCAGGTCGTCCTTGCGATTACATACCGTTCTATTGTGATGCATTTATTTCGACCTGGAGAGGTTATATCAGTTTTTCTTGGTGACTGCCTCGGAACGAGACAGGAGACTCTTTGCTAGAGATATGGAAATTTACGTTGAAATTCTATAATATGTATGTACTAGAGAACCCATCAATGCTGGGAGGACCCCAAGTGTAGTTCCTAACGAGATGAATACGTTAGTTTGGAAGAGTGCGCGATGGGATTTGGATGGAATATGCGCTGGTAAATTTGCAATCTCTATCTTCGTAGTTAATTCTCTCAAGTAATTGTGCAAATAAAAGCAAGTAGAAGAGTACAGCTGAATCACTAAAGCGTCGTGGAAGGTGGCTGTTCAACATCAAAACCCTGTTCCCCAGGCTGAATGTTTCTCATGCCGTGCAACAATTCTTGAACCAACCATTCAGAGTCCACGGCAACGCCATTATTTCCCAAATCCATGATCCAATCTTCCAAAGCGGGAGGTTGAGAGTTTGGCATGTCTTGGCTCATCGTTGGAAGAGCAGTGTGGATGGCATCTGGGTCTCTCACCTCATCTCCACATACTAAGCTGATGGTCCGCTCGGAGAGCAATTCAAAAATGTCGCGATACGCCGAAGCGTTGCTCCATCGCTCAGCGATAATGACCAGCGCCGTGTTGCACGCCATGCAAGTGTTGATGACCTCCATCTTTCGGGCCGACTGCCGCAGCCTTGCAGACTTCCATATGCAATACAGATACGTCAGCCCGCCGAGGAAGAGGATGTGGAGTGACCCCCAGGTGAACTGAATAGATTGGCTTTGGAAAAGTCTCCGGTAAAGCAGGCACAAGTCCCGCGCCCTGTCGAAGCAAATCTTCAAGGCTTCTTCAACGCCGCTCTCTTCGCCGACGGGCGGGTCGTGCGTGATCCAGTAGCGGTAGAGAATCAGAATGGAATGGTCATAAGCGAGTCGAAACCATTCCCGAGACGCAAAGACTGAGAGTGGATCCAAGTCAGAGCTGTCCGGCGGCTGAGGGATGTTGGAATGCCATTCCTCGAGTTCTTGGGCGAGCTTGTCGATGAGGGTCTTTTGGGCAACGTCGTGGCTCGTCAAGGCGTTGGTGATGGTTGGGTAGATGCTGTTACCAATCTTGGACCATAGACGGCGGAGCTTGATGATGTGGATGGCACCAGTCATGTTTGTTGGGGGTTCGTTATTGGAAGACCGCGGGTCCTGGAGCAGGCCAAGAGTGTTGATGTTCTCGTCGTCGATATCCAGTGGCATCTGAGTTACCGTTAGCTGTTATCAACCACCGCGTCTCACAACGTACCTCGGCATCGATACAGTCATCCGGGATGCCGGCAGGGCGACCGAGGATGAAGCAAGCAACCCGGTCGATGTCGTAGGCCACCCAGAAGCACCTCTTGGATATCTCCGCCACCAGGGGATTGGATTGCTTGCGATATCTATTGACGCTTCGATGGTATCCGAGCTCAACGCAGTATCTAATGGCCGCCCCAGATAACCTCCTAGTCGTTTTGTTAGAGAAGAGCCATTCGGCTGCGTGGAGACATACCAGAGGCTGCCTCCAGCAGGGGACCTGATTGAGTAAACGGCGCAGGAAAGCAAGCTCTGTATCGACTCGATGCTGTCAAGCTCGAGAACAACTTGTTGGTGCTCCAAAGCCATGTAATAATACGACTCTGCCGTATCGTAATGGGCAGGTCCAAGTGCAAGAGACGCAATTGCGTATACCTACGACGGTCTCAGACACAACACCTGGGGTTGGTTTAGGTGGGGACTCACCATCCAGACAAAGAACACGGCGACATCACCAGCGGCATAGAGATTTCCCGAAGCATCTGCCTTTATGCAGGAATCCTCCCAGAACTGAAATGTTGGGCGGTGCAGGAACGGGTACTGAGGATGGAGGTTGTTGAAGTAGGCTTGAGACAGCGTTGACCCCAGTGCGGGTGAAGGAAAGCTGATGGGGAAGAGTTGCGCCGAGCTGAAAGCGCCATTCTCGGCCATGAGGACGCTGTTCTGAGAGCCTCCGACCATTCGAGGCAACTTCATTGCCGCACTGACGATGCGCGAGAAGGAGACTGCCGAGGACGGGCCAAAGTAGTGAGGCTCCCTGCCAGCTGCACTCAAACAAAGCAGGGCAACATCGGCGGAGAGCTGGTCAGCAGGATCCTCGACCTCAACCGATGTGCCGCCTGGACCGTCGTCGTGGATGCTAGCTGCCGGCGGCTCTTGGGATGCTGGCACGTCCATGTCGGATTCGACGAGATGGTCCAACGCGACGTCAGGTCGGGTCTTTTGTAGGAGACCTTCCAAGTACGCTACTCGGGCTTCTAGGGATTGCATGTAATCGCGGGGTCGGTACAGTCCGGTTGCTGGATCCTCGACGAGACATTCTGCGAGCGGGATAATGAGCATGCTTCATTCTCTCGACTGGTTAGACAAGGACGTACCCCGGCCACTTCTGGAGCAGTTCTGACACCTTGGAGATTGGCCATCACACTATGTAACTTATGTGTCAGTGCACTAGTCTTATCGGATGAACGACTGGAGACGAATTGAATCCGGGAGTGTTACCTTGAGCTTCTTCTGCTTGCACCCAATGCAGGCGAGCATGGTCCTCTCCCCGAGGCGCGGTCTTTTGGCCGAGTGAGAACTGTTCCTCCGTCGGTGCAGCATTTTAAACAGGGATGGGGCATAGAGAATTATCTCTTCTTTCCGAGAAACGGTGCCGAAGTTGACTTTGGAGGGGAGTTACAACAGTCGATGGGGAAGACGATGGAACGGAAAGGGCTGTAGCGGGGCAGCTCAGATACGGGATGTCGGTGGATCATTGGCACGAGTAAGTCAGCTAATAACACACCCATCGAACTAACAACACTCTCCCTGGGTTCCATTAAACTATTTCCCCGCCAATTTACGACACCAACGGCAAGGCGCTGTTGATTTAGTGTGAATATCGTGTGGTAGATGAACAAGGCGAGAGCTGGGTCTTCGATTCATCCATCATTACTTCCAGTTCATTTTTCTGATTTCTTCTATATTGGATTATCTTTCTTAAAGTCTGTTCGACCAAGATGAGGTTTCCTAATCTATTGACAGAGGCCATCCAGCCCATGAATCCAGTTACGGATCCCGCCTTTGTGGGCATGTCGAGTACTTGAAGGTGATACCTGCTTTGCGAGCAAGCATGGGCATCCTGGACATCCGTCTCCGGGCTTCCCAAGCGAAATAACAAACTCACTGTCGCTACCTCGGATTTAACGACGCAGCCGCAGTCTGACACGAGGACTGGAGATGCCACGACCGACACACCAACTGTGGCCTGTCGCTTCATGACTGCCTGTCAAATCTCCCCCGCACTCATGACGCCAGCGGCCTCCTAATCGGGGAAGGAGAAGCTATGGGAACATTCAGACATAATGTTTACAGAGGCGACATATCGACATAGATCAACGGATGGAAGACACGACTACCACCAGTTCTGATATACTTCTAGGTAATTTCAATGTACACCATCAGCTTTGCACCGGTCGCTATTTTCGAGAGGAGCTGACATTTACTCGGTGCGCGTCTGTCGGCAAGATGACTAGGATAAATGCCGTGATCTCAAGTCCAGTTTCTCCAGTATTATCCACGACAGCCGCCAAATCAAGAATTTAGAATAACAGATGACTTTATTGATATTTTTCTCCATCTATCTCAAGTGGTGCAGCAGGAGTAAGTAATATCAAGAAGCTTAGCGGATCCTGTTCGAAGGCTCTCAGGCAATCCTTAAACCCCGGAGATTGTGCAGCTTCTTCAAACTCAGCGGCGTTAACTGATGGATGAATGATTTATAATGATGATAAAACATCCATGTCGTCATTTGGTCTCGGAGCTTCTAGGGAACAGATATCACCAAACTCAACGTGTTTGTTGGCTAACTCGGAGGCCAAGACGTCGAGTTCAATATTGATCTAACGATTCATGGTTCCCAGAAGAGGGCCTGATGTGAGGCGCTTCCTGAAAAGACCAGCGCACTGCAAGAAAACCTGTTTCGTTCCAGTGACCGAAGATTTATTCTCGCATATACCACATGATACTTAGGACGAGGTTGTCGACAGGCTTCCGGATTTAAGAATGCCATGCATATAAATGTAGACGACCGCCAGAGTTGCCACTGTGCTAACAGTCTTAGCAAATATTACGGTTGGATCGGGGCGACTGTTGTGAGCTGTTTTCTTCCTTGGGTATGCTTATTTAAAGCTTATATCATCAGGTTCTTAGGCTCGCCAGTTGACAAACCCAGTCAGGCTGCAAGCACCCAAATGCAGCCACCGTGTTACGCACGCCAAGCTATGTCAGCGCTCCATGCTACCCGATTCAAATGTGGTGCTTACTAGTTAATGCCTGCGATCCATGAATGTAATGATCAAGTAAGATATCACAAATTAACTCTGTTACGTGTACCTAGGCGCAAGGCCTCGCCTCTCGTGGTATCAAGTCAGCTCAAACGAAGAGGTTGATTCGAGCCTGTGAAGGTTGAGGAAGGCGTAAATTTAATGAGAAGTTTGTAGTATAAAAGGGAGGTGTTTCTCAACGATATGGATGAAGTCTGAAGAAATCAGAGAAATCACAATATTCTTCGACAGAACGCACAGCACCACCTTGAAGCTCTTTCAGGCTCTTTCGATCCATCACTTCAAGAAGATGACTCCTCCAACCTACAAACGCCTTGACATCGACAACTGTCTGTTCCTGTTTGTCGATCACCAGGTAAGCTCTTCGCGACGTGCACAATAATTCTTGTCATCTGATGAACGTGGTGCCTCTAGAGTGGTCTTATGAGCATCGTTCGTGACTTTGCTGTTGACGAGTTTCACAACAATGTCCTCGCCATGATTGACTTGGCAAAGTTCTTCAAGGTTCCCGCTATTCTGACTACCTCCTTTGATACCGGCCCAAATGGTCCAATCATCCCGGAGATCAGGGAAGCGCTCCCAGATGCACCACTCATTCGCCGTCCTGGTGAGATCAATGCGATGGACAATCCAGACTTTGCACGCTTAGTCAAAGACTCGGGCAAGAAACAGATCATCCTCAGGTGAGAACCCTTTGCCCGGCCCGATAGTTCATGCCTAATCCCACCCATCAGCGGCATTGTCACTGAGGTCTGCGTCGCCTTTGTGGCGCTCTCCCTCATCGAGCTCGGCTACGAAGTCTTCGTCGTGATCGACGCGTCGGGGACCGTGGCAGAGGCCACGCGCGAGGCTGCTCACAAGCGCATGGCAGCTCACGGTGTCCAGCTTCTCAACTGGTATGCCGTGGCAGGAGAGCTGCAGCGCGACTGGCGCCGCGACGTTGAAGGGTTTGCTAACATTATGGCGACCCATGTTACCTCCTATCGTTACGTTATGCAGGTGCATGAGGCTGGAAAAGAGCAAGGCAACAATTCTGTGCAGTGAAGCAGTTGCACCGTGGATGAAAAGTGTTATGAGCCCATCATTCTGACCTTGGCTTCAACACCCTGGATGTCCTTTCGTTTCGCAAAGGCCGTTAAACTAGATGTAGCTAGAAATCGCACTGTCGTTACCGAGCAAACCTCAAATGTTGTAGCATGCCCTGTCAAGTAAGGGGGATTCTACCTGCTTGCCAACACACCCATCCCCAAGGATGCGTCATGGCCCAATACATTGGGGAAGCGGACAGAACAGCCGCTGAGGAAGTTTCCGTGGGCTAAATCATTTACGTGGTCCCCTTTCACAACGCACGCCGGAGCCAGGTTACAGGCTGGAATCGGATTGCGGGCTATGACCAGCATCGATATCTGCAAAGACCTGGAGCCTCCTTGTGAAGAGAGATTGAGATGAATTCGCAACTGCAGCGGCTGCCAAGTTGAGGTAACTGTGTGAATAGATGTCAGCCATTTGTGCCGACTGCTCAAGCCAGTCTTGATCGTCATCGGGGATTATACACATCGCGTGAATCCATACATGGCACAATCCAAGCTTCCGCAAGAGGGTGGTATGGAGCTGAACCTGAACCAGATGGAGCCTACATGATTGAGGGAGTTACTACTATTCCTCTTATCCCGATTTTATCATTGCCATTTTATAGTCTATATAATTGACCCCGATGACCGCTTTGAATGATACCGGTTGTCCCCTGCAGAATATCTACTCATATCATGCCATCTTGAGTGACATCTGGCGGCTGATCCAAGTACTCTAACGCAGCTGTGAAACCAATGGCAAGAATGCAACCGTTGCATTATATGATGCTGATTCAGATCCCTGACTTTGTGAAATTGCATGCAGCTATGGCATCATGCCGCGGTGGAGATGTTGCTCAACGATTAGTGGATTGTGGTGATTCAATGGGGTTACGCCCTCTCAAGCTCGAATGACGCCATGATTCGAAGGCGGAGGGGGAAAGCATAAGTATGCAGGACATCTCGGAGGTTTATTTGTAAATATTGAAAACAGCAGTCCGGTCTCTTCCTACCTGAATCAATCCAGACCGTCTACCAACGCATACCCCTAACAAACATGGCTATTCAGAAGGTCGCAGTTGTTGGAGTAAGTCATCATACGTCTCGTCAGATTCATCGCATCCAAGCTTACAGTTCATCAGGCCTCGGGAACTCTCGGCACCAAGGTCGTCCAGGCCCTCCTCAGTGCTGGCTTCGACGTCACAGCCATCACTCGAAATGAGTCAACGGCAACTTTTCCCGAGAAGGTTGCAGTAAAGAAAGTCGACATCACTTCTGTTGACTCAGTCAGAGATGCAATCGCTGGCCAGCACGCAGTTGTTTCCACAGCGGCAACAGCAGCTGCTGGAAACCAAAAGGTCATCATCGACGCTGTCATCGCCGCCAAGGTCCCAAGATTCATCCCCTCCGAGTTTGGAATTCCATCTCGCGAGTACCGTGATACCAAGATTGGTGGCCTCCTCACGCCCAAGATTCGCAACACGGACTATCTGATTGAACTTGCAAAGCAGCATGACTGGTTCTCCTGGACTGGAGTCTCCAACGGACTGTTCCTAGACTGGGTAGGTTTCTTAGGTCCTCGTCGCAAATAACATCACTAACAGCTGGTGCAGAGCATTCGAAGCGGCCGAAGCTTTGTCGACCTCAAGAACCACAAGGGCACCATCGTCGACTCAGGCAACGAGCTCTACTCCACCAGCACACTCGGCTTTATCGGCCAAGCCGTAGCCGCCGTCCTGAAGAAGCCAGATGACACGGCAAACAAGTACCTTGACATAGCCGGCGTCGTCACCACGCAGAACGAGGTTTTGCGGATCGCCGAGAAGGTGACGGGGGCCAAGTTTGACATCTCGCACGTTAGCGGTGCTGAGCTAGAGAAGATTGGCGATGAGAAGCTTGCGAGGCATGACTACAGCGCTTTTGGGGAGTATATTCAGCAGTTCTTGTTTGCTGAAGGCGCGGGTCATGCGCTAAAGCCGGAGGAGAGTGCCAATGAGCTTCTTGGTTTGAAGGAGGAGAATCTTGAGGAGCTGATTAAGAGCATTGCAGATGAGCTATGAGAATATTGCTAGAGAGTATCCTCATCAATAAATAGAAACCTAGGTTGAATTGAGATGACAAACATTCTATCCTCAAGGCTCTTCAAGCTTTGGAACCTCAAACTGCTATGACCCCAAGGAACAACAGTGCCCCTGGTGTCTCGAGCAGGGCCACACAGGATAACATAGAGCTGGTTGTCCAAAGCTCGAGCCCGGGCTAGAAGGCGCCGGTGTATGGATCCAGTGGCAATGGGGAATGCACTGGGGTAGATGAGAGCGAAGGCGCCCTTGCGGGTCGCAATGGTTGCAAGTTCTGGGAACTGAATATCGCAGTAAATGGCGACGGCAATCTTGCCATGAATACCCCAGCTGAGACATACACAGCCCGGTCTGGTTTCCGTCAGGCTGAAGAATCCACATTTGAATCATCCAAAGACTACGCCGCGGGGTTGAAAGACATGCATGAGTGGTGGACACACCTCGTGTCTCGGCAGGGTCTTGTTAGTTTGTTATGACGTTTGGGTCTAGCCTAAGGGAATAGGGTAGGTTTCCATCACTCCGTGACATTACTATCCAACTACTCGAGCTAACTTGCATTACAACCCAAATTCGAGCCAAGGTTCGGACCCGGTTGCGGCATTTGAAGCGTATTTCTGGATCGATCTGGGGCGTAATCATGAGGGAGTTCTACATCACCAAGATCCGCCTCGTCATTTCCTACGCATGTGGAGCCTGGTTTCAACACCTTGGCGACTTGCCTCTGAAGTGGGGCATCAGCAAGCTGGTCCTCCGGAAGCTGAGATCAATACAATACGGATGTCTGGTACAGGTTTCTAGAGCCATGTCAAAGACGTCCAGGATGATGCTCGAAAAGGAACTGAACATCGAGAGCATCGACATTTTTCTAGATCGCCTCGCCGTCGCCCATCGAGCTCGCTCTCAGCGAGCCAGGCTACGACACGATGGACAAAATTACGAATACACCTCACATTGCTCTTAACCCCGAGAAGCCTCACCCATTCAAGAAACTTGAGACGGTTGTACGCCAGGTCGAGCGTGAAGCTTGCGCCGCACTGCTCAATTCAGGAAAGGAGAGCCATGAGGAGGGCAGCAACTGGTCCAACCCCGTTGTTCGAAACAGGGCCATAAACAAATGTGCCGCGAAGAGAGCATATGCGCAATGAACTGCCATGCTCAAAACTTTCCAATTCGAGTCGGGTCAAGGGGACTCGTTCTTCCATCAGTACAAAAAGCTCGAGTGGTGGAGGAAGGAACCGCAGTTTGAACATCTCAAAAAGCACCCACACTCCCTTTATGAGGGAACATAATGTGTACTAATTACTGTTCGCGCTCCCCCCAGGAGACGCCACGGAAACATCGGGCTAATATGCAATTTCTTTTCCAGGTGTCACGCGTCGATTTCTTTGTCTTGGGCCTCGTTGGTTTTAAAGTTCATCTTTTGACCTTTGCATCTTGACCCGAACCTATCTAACTTTTCCGTGTAAGTCCATCGTCAGAAGACGGTTACCGAGTTCCGTACTAATGAACAAGCCAGTCTAACTTTTCCTTGACCTGTACGTATCCCTCTGCTTGTGAAAATCTCCGACGCCTCCGTCACTTACTTACTGGAAAGTCCCAGTGCATGATTCGTAAGTCATCAATCCTTTGTGCCAAGTCTACCCTGTTTCTTACCTCCAATGATCTAGCATCATTGCTGGTAGTTGTATGCCTGCCTTGATCGGGAAACTTTTAGTATCGTCTGGCTAATCAGGTGGTTTCAAACAGTTCCCCCGCGTTCGAGATGTGTGAGTCTTTTTGTACCATGCTGATAGGGCTACACGGCTTATTCTTTCTTGAGGCAGCTGCCTTTCTTTCTGATGAAGCTGATGTCTCTGACATCCATGGCTCCATCATCAAGGAGCAGGCAGCAGCCAAATATGGCCAAATGTTAGTCAGGTTCTAGCATTATTCTAAGGTCCAGCTAATGATTGTTCTCTAGGGACCTTCTGGATAGTACTAATGACTGTTCGGCTAGACTGGAAGCCGTTGAGGCCAAACAGTCCAGCCTGTCGAAGCTGCCGCTTGTATTGCGCGGCCTTCATCTCCCTGTCTAGGGTGTGACGGTAGCCGCGTTCGTACGCTCGGCGGCTGTGCTTCCTGCCTTCTGACTGTATGGCAAGACGGAAGATTGGTGTTTACTACCAGAACTTGTTCTAACCATGCGTCTTGTAAGGAAAAGCGACGGCCATTCTGTTGTGTTGTTTGTGTGTTGTTGCTTGTGTGTTGTTTGTGTTGCGTTGAGAAAGAGGGAAGAAGGCTGGCCTAACTAGTCATCTTGACAAGAGACGGTATGTACTAACTGAGCTCCTTATTTCACTATACCTATAATACTAACTTTACCATCTATGGGCCAGGCTAGCTATATATACTGTGGTTCAAGACAAGGTTTTCATGAATTGGATCTCAAGGTTAGAGAGAGGTATCCAGACGGCTTGCAAGATCAGGCTCAAGGTTTGAGATTGATGGGAACCATCTACTGGGAAAGCTTACTGAGTTTAAGTTATTGGGACTTTGGGTACGGGGCATAGTACCTTGCTGTGTTTTCTACTGTGTGCTATCTGCTGTGTTGCTTTGATCTATCTACCTGTCTGGATGATATTGACTGAAGCTAGAAAGCTTATATAAATAAATAAAACCATGATGTCTCGATGAACCAACTGGAAGATAATGGCTGCGCCTGTGACAACGTGTACTGTACACAAGGTTTTCCATCTGCATATTTATTACATCATCGCCGTCAGCCCTTGCGCTTCTGTCTGAGGTAGGGGGGAAGTCCCGTGTGCTAATTACCGGACATAAAACCCCCGCGATTGCCCTCGTTTCTTTCTCCTCCAACTTCCAAACTACACCAGAAACAACATCTCCATATCCATCAAGCACCGGTCCTCATTCACTTCTCCCGCTTCTCCAGCCCCAAAACGCTCTGTCTCTGTCGCAACCCAACGCCATGGCGCCATGTCCTTCCTTCATCACGCTCCCGCCCGAGCTACGAAACAAGATCTACGAAGAATACTTCGTCGTCGAAGGCGGGTACATCTTCGACTTCGAATCTGGAAAGCTCACCGTCGCCAACGGCCACCGCATCCACCTTGGCCTCGTGTCCACCTGCAAGTTCATAGCCAGCGAGACACAGTGGATACCCTTGGCCATGAATACTATCACGTTCTCGACTGTCTACACGGAAACCACTTGTCAGAGCGCGGGGCTTTTTCAAAATTTACTGCCTCAACTCGCTACCTCCGACAGATACAGCCTCGAAAGAGCCAAACGCCTTTTGATTCCTGACGTATGCTCAGAAGTAATCCGAAAGTTCCCGAGGTTTGCACCCAAACTTCAAGGTCTGGTGCATCCAACCAATCTTTATGGAGGCTCTCTTCGGGGGCAGTCTTACTACCATCGTGAGGCTATCACACACACTGTTCGGCTTCTCGGACGCCTTTATGGCATGGAATATGTCGAAGAAGTTTCCGGCTTTTAACAATAAGACGGCGCGCGCCCTCAACGTTCTAGACCTCTGCCGTGTGCCCTGGGCCTTCCCAACGAAAGCTCATTTGCACAGGATGGTCCGCGAGTTGGGCAATTGTGAGTCTTTGCAGCCTCTCAACGGTCGGCAATACCGCTTCACTGCAGCCTCTATCACGATTCGATTTCTGGACTCAATTTCAGCAAACGCACGTCTCCGAATACGCAACATTGTGGTGCAAGAAGACCGTCGAGCCGGGGCTTACCCAGAATGCCACGCTCAAGGGCTAATCCCGTTTTGCCAGGAGAACAAATTCCTGCGCATTGAGCGGCGGGTCAATTTATGGAGAACCATCTTTCAGGAGCCAGACATGGATTGGTGGGACTACTCCTACTCGTTCTTCTCTAGCGACTCCCCCGGTGAATATCTCAAACAAAAGCTCACTCCCAAGCTTCGCGAGCCTTTGGGCCATTGGCTCTTTGAAGCTCTAGGACTTCTCGACGATGGGATGCCTCCCGATTCCTTCACCCTGGTCTTGGACGGCGACCCAGCGCCCGAGCTTACGACCGAGATATTTCAAGCGGCAATCCACCGAGATATCACCTGGGAGCGAGCATTCAAAGCAGCATATGATCGTAACATCCTTCCGGCTCCGCAATACTACACTTTCGACGAGGGGCCGTTCATACAAGCAATGCAGCATCTCGTCGACAAGACTTCGATAATCCGCTGCAACTTTGATCCAGGCGAGCCTTGGGACTTTGAAAAGATCATCGAGCAAGCTCGCGGTTGGGACTCTGAGAAGTGGCGTCGCAGCTTCGGTAATTGTCGGCCAACGCACTTCGAAACCACTCCTCCGCTCCCAAAATGGTCTGACCTCTTACTTGACAATTTCGACCCCGAATGGAGGAAGTACTGGACTGCAAATGGTTAAGCCTCCACGCTGCGATGAAACATCCGCAGGTGCAGAACCGCTCAAGTCGCCCGACCCAGGTCCCGGTTTTCGGGACCTTGAACATCTTTTCATACGTCCTCTTTTGGTTTCAAGCATTTCCTGACGCTTGTTCATGCCATCTGCGCAAAAGACTGGATACTTATGCTAATCACACAATCAGACACATGAGGCATCATAGCCGCGTGTAGATCTAGGATATTTATCTGCAAAATAACACGTTCCTGGTTCGTCTTCCAAATCCCCCAACCTGTTCCTGTCCGCTACCATACGTGTTTCGTCGACTCCGGGACTAGCATTGCCAAACCAGACTCGTAGCACATTTTCTGCTGGCAGAATCATCCAAGGGCAGACATCAACCTAACTAATGTTCTTAGACAGATCCATGTTCCAGGTATCGCTATTAATCACGATGATGTTCAAGTCCATAAGTTACGTAATAGGTCTCTAACAAACCAAATGTTGTCACTATTCCATGCTACGTTTCCATCGTAAATGAATGCACGGACAGATTGTAATTGTAAGTGCCCAACTAGGCGCGTCCATCTAGAGAGTACTCTATATGCAGTAAGAGAGTGCAGCAAAAAAGTGATTCCGCCCGGGCTCGAACCGGGGACCTTCTCGGTGTTAACGAGATGCCATAACCAGCTAGACCACGGAACCGAGTTATTTCACATGGGGGTTGCCCATATTAATATATCACATACACTTACTTAATGGTTGTGCTGGCTTAAAGGAGTAAAGCATTAACCAAGTTAAAACTAATAATTAACATTAATAATTTAAGAACATTTTAGGCCGTAGTTAAAGTAACTGCTACCCTGTATCGGCTGGTAGTTTAAAGGAAGGTTACACACGTGACCATTTATGGTTATAGGCATATTGCTAGTAATCACAGCCCATCATACAGAGTTTACACCAAACGCTCCCTCCTCAGTCAACATGGCACAGGCATCAAAGACCAGCAGTCTGTTAACAGTCATTATCACCACATCAGTAACGCCGTCTGCGCCATCGACAGACCTGCTAACGTCTGTGCTGGAGTCCTTCCAACGTTATTGCCCCAGCTTGATGAACTGTAGGGTCATCGTCGTCTTCGACGGTTATGATCAGGTCGTGTCTGCCGCCCGTCTCAAGAAGGGCTACGTCACTCCTGAACAGGCCAGGGACTTCAGTCTTTACAAAGAGAATGTGAAGAAACTCATCCTAGAACACCATTACGGGGACAACCGCTTTGCCGTGTTCACACAGCAGGCGGCAACGGCCGAGTACGGCAGTCCGTGTAAGCACGAGAACATCGTACACTACACGACGTCGCAGACGCAGGACGGCAAAGTGACATTCATAGAGCCCGCAAGACGTCTCGGGTTTGGCTTGGCGGTTCGGTCTGCACTGAGGATTTCCGATACTCCGTATGTCTGGGTCCAGCAACACGACTGGGCTCTCGTCTCCGACTTCTCCATAGACCCTCTCCTGCAGGTCATGAAGGCTTCTGAGATGGACCCTGAGATCCCCATAAAATACGTCTGCCTCCCAGCGGTACGCATGCTGTCTTATGCCACGTCTCCAGATGTCGTCAAGTTCCCAGTTCTGAAACAGGCGACTGCCGCCCTCAAGGGCGACTTCAGTCCTGCATCGGATCCGAGCATCAAAGTCCCGTTGACGCCACTCTTCTTCTGGCACGATAAACCACACGTTGCATCTACCGCACACTACCTGGCTCGCGTCTTCCCTACACGCCTGGCCATGCTTCGGGGGGATTTCATCGAGGACAAGATCGGGCAGCGTGCCAGGGCACAGATGAAGCAAGGATCTGTAAGCGATTTCTATATCCAACTCCATGTGGAGTGTTTCCTGTGTGCATTTTCCTCCAGCGCATCAGCATTGAGGCATCGCTTCCCTGGATTACAGCAGACAGCTACTAACTACATGCCATAGTGGGCGAAGTGGGCGACCTGGCTATACTATCCGAACGAAGGAAAAGAGCTCTGTCTGCGACATCTACAAGGACGGACCTGGCATGGCACGGAACGGGAAGCAGAGAAAATTGCAATGTGGCGACAAAGACAGGACGATAAGGCGGCCACGGTTACGAACGAGGCATCTCTTAGCCAAGCGTCAAGTAATGGCTGCAACGGTCATCCACTTCAGCATTAGATGATCACTTCCTGTTGAGGTTGTTATATCATTTGAATTTGTTCCTCGACTAGCTTTCTTTCCCGCATGCACGCCTATGAATGCAGATCCCCTTACTGATGACTCAATCCACCTCCTGGACTTTTCCGACTGCACTTTGGTATACGAACTCCAACACCCATCTCTCCAACTTCTTGGACCTAGCATTCCACGGACCGCATATGGTAAGTGACTGATTGTATTGGTAATGACACAGCCCTCGCAAGTGATGAGGGGCAACAACCTGACCCAAAAAAATGTACCCATTCTTGATGTGGAAGAAGCAAAATCCGAAGCATGGCATCTTCAAGGCCGGTGATGCTACGTGGGTGACGCAGGAGAATGGTCTACCGAGTTCAGCCTCTGGTATCGAAAATGGGGGATGTCCGGCCTCAATTGCCGATGCCCTGGCAACAAAACCGTCGACCTCTTCCATCTGCCTCGACTTACCGAAGGTAGCCGTCTCTTCCGGTCGCATCGAATATGACTCGTCAAGCCATACCCTAACACACTGCCAGCGTCTTATCCCCGGGTCAACTCACGCCTCGAAGCGCTTATCGTAGGAGCTTCGCAATGACAGGACAGCACGATTCAAGAATGGACGGGCTATCTCTTGGAGGGAACCTTAACCGTCTTGGGCCACGACTGCATCGCGAGAAATGGGGTCGCCACTGTTGCATCTTCCCCACACAGCGTACTTCTGTCTCCCCACCCCCACTATTGCTGCGAAGGTGTGAGTGAGACAGTTGACCGGTTCGCGTCTAGCAGATAACACCTGACGGCTTGGTACGATAACGATTGGCCAACGGGAAGCAAGCCTGTGAGTAATCACGACGCTGTGATGGGTGCGGAGAAGAGCAACTCGCAGTATATCACCATCCAGACGCTTGGATCACGACTCTCAACAGACACGACTCACAGCCTCACAACCAAGAACACAATCAACTCCATAAACAATGTGGCGCATTCTCGGTCTCGGCTCCTCTGGCGACTCGGCCAATGCCAAGACGCCCCCGTCTCGAGGCATTCCTGCGTCCTGGTACCGGTCACCAGAGATGTTCCAGCTGGAACGACGCGCCATATTCTCTCGGAAATGGATCCTCGTCACTCACTCATTGAGGTTCAACCAGCCCGGCGACTTCCTGTCCTTCACGTATGCCGACTTTCCATTCTTCCTCGTGCGAGATAAGGAAGGCTGCATCAATGGCTTCCACAACGCGTGCCGCCACCGCGCATACCCCATTGTGGAGTGTCGCTCTGGCGAAGCCAAGATCCTGAGCTGCAAATACCACGGGTGGTCTTACGGGTTCCGGGGAAATCTGGCCAAGGCCCCCAGGTTTGACACCGTCAAGGGATTCGACAAGAGTCAGCACGGATTGCTGCCCGTCAACGTGCACGTCGACAAGGCTGGCTTCGTCTGGGTGAACCTGCAAGCCGGAGAGCCGGACGTGAAGTGGGATGACGAGTTCGGCGGCATGGAGGACAAGCCGAGAATGAAGCAGTTTGACTTCTCGGGTGGCTACTCCTTCGACCACGTCTGGGACATGGACCTCGATGCGAACTGGAAGTCGGTCATGGAGAACTATAACGAATGCTATCACTGCCCGACATCACACCCGCTGATTGCGGGGGTATCGGACTTGACCAAGTATCGCGTCGAACCTAGCGGCGGGTGTCTGGAGCACGAGATCATTAATAAGAAGTCACAAGACGAAGAGGACGAGTTTCGACGCTCCATCACGTTTGCCTATCCCTGCACGTCGGTCACGGTTACGTGAGTTGCACTCTCTTCTTCAAACCTACTTTGATGCTTCTCTGAATCATCACTCTTCATTCTGGAATCATGTATTAGCTAACAGCTACAACTTTGCAGTAAGAACTTCTTCTACATCCAGCGGATGATTCCCATGAGTGCAACAAAGACGAAGATTGAAAATGAGATTTACCGCCACAACATTGCAACAGACGAGGAGTTTGCGGCGATTAACGCATTTTATAAGCAGGTCTTGGAGGAAGACAAGCACCTGTGCGATGAGGCGCAGAAGAATCTCAACGCAGGCGTGTTCGTAAATGGCGAGCTGCACCCTGAGAAGGAAAAGGTCAGTTCAGCGCCTTGTCATCAGTTCTTGGTTTCTCGCATGGCTCGAGGCTTGTCTATATGTACTCTTGCTAACTAGCGCTACAACAGGGTCCCGTTCATTTCCAAAAGACTGTCAGGGAAGAGGTCATGAACCACCGGAAGAAGGAAATGCAGCAGGGCGGACAGGAGATCTGGCCTGCTACGCCAAAGATCGTCGGGGAGATGAAGACGGGTAAGCTGAGCGAAGAAGAAATGTTCTGCTCGGAACTCGAAGCGTCGAGCTGTCGGGCTAAAGAGGAATTGGCGTGGTAAAGTAGGCTTTGCAATGAAGGAAGGGATGTATTCGAGGAAAATTGCATGTACGATTCGCGACGGTATGAATGGTATTTTAGGTTGCCAGGGATGAGTCTGTGTCTATCTGAGTTGAATCAACCTGTGAACTGGTTTGAGACTCTATCCGCGACACTGGAAGACTGAAGTCACCATCGTTTAGTGATACAAAATGATTGCCTGCCGTACTCCCAGCTCGAGTTGAAGGCATGGATATATCATAAAAGCATGTCCAAACTTAATACATTTCAAAAGGATAAAGATGAAGTCTTTCAATGCCATAAATACTTCATAATTCAGTTACAGTCATTTAAATACTCAAGACTCCTTTAATCCTCAAATTGGTCGTACTGGTTGATCAGGCGCTGCGGGACCAAGCCTCGCAAAACGACAACACCCGAGTGCACGATCCCCCATCGAACCTTGGTCAAAGCATCTGCCATCAGCCAGACGAGTCCGTTGGTACGCCTTCGCTCCCAGGCCAGCACCGAGTCACTGCGGTGTAGTCCGCCCGCCATGCTGGATAACAGTGACTTCATCTCGGCCTGCGGATCCCAGACCATCTCGTCGTCTTCGTGGACATCTTCGTCTTCCTCATCCCTGCGGCCACGACTTGGACGCGCGTGGTGGTATGCCCAGCAGGTCAATGTGACCAAGTAGAGGCACCAGGGCACGTGGAACAAGTTCATAGCCTCTGAGTCGATCAAGACTCGCATCGTGTCTCGTAGCATCCGTGCTGCGTGCCAGGCTGCAGTTGGCGCAGACTGGTTTGGCTGAGGGCCTTGGTGTTCGCCTGATGGGGTGGAAGTAGAGTTTCTCGAGCCGGAGCCTGATGATGCATCTCGACTTGAGGCTCCCGTGCTGGCAGTGGCCCATCGTTTTACTACCTGGGCTGAACGCAGATAATCCCTCTGCTGCACAGGTCGGCCGAGAATATGGCGGGCTCCGGCGTAGATTTGGACATCTAGGAAATCAAGGTTCAGCAACACTTGTGCTGAGTGGTATACGGCGTTGTAGGCGGCCGCGAACGCTACAAATTCGCTCCGTTGCATTTCTTCCTCAAGCATGAAGTCGTCTCGTCCAGCTTGCTGTCCTCTTTGGAACCTCGCGGTGACCGCCGTACAATACGCATCAAAGTCAGTCTTCCACAGGTCGTATGCTGTGCTGACAAGTTTGCGCCAGGAAACGTCGACGCTGCCCTCGGACACGACCCCAAGAGACGTCTGGTCACGCCGCTGCATGTCCCACGCGATAGACATGAGGCCGTGTAGAATCAGAATCCGGGACAGGCCGCTGAGTCCTGTAGGCCGGGGGACGTTCGAGGTCAAGTACGACTTGAGAGTGGGGAGATACAGTGTTCTGTGGTCTGCCGAGAGCGTGGACCGCCAGGCGGATACCCACGACGTAGGATCGCGGGCTTCCCAGATGCTTTGACTGCAGGGGAGTTCGAGACGGAGTTCGAACGAAGACATGCAGAGACTCTGGCAGAAAAGGACGGCGTGTTGTGTGTCCCACATGAAGCAGAGCAAGGCAAGTCTAGATGCTGTGTTAGATGCTGTTTTTGTGCATTAAACGTGGAGAATAACAAGTTCTTTCGTACCTCTTCTTTTGTTCAGCCTCGGCCCACCGTCTCCAGGTACGTTCGAGAGCGTCGGGGTTATCTTCACCGGATCCTGGAGGTGGGCCAGAGGGTCTAATGGACTGGCAATCCGACCGTCGGATGAGATTAATGAGGAGCCCATGGAACAGATGACTCATGTCGTGTTGCTTCTGGCCAGCCCGTGACTTGCCGAAGCATTCGACCAGCAGAATGCACTGCAGGGTCCAAAGCTCCGGCCGCGGGGAGAAGCCGGTGTGGGCGAAGATGCTCGGGCGGATCACGTCGTGGATACACACCGCAAGCTGGTGGGCATCCTTTCCGGAGTACGTTGCACCAAGCAGCAAGACGGATAGGAGAAGTAGAGGCTCGTCCTCGTGGACGTTGAAGGTGGCTAAATGAATTAACGGGTATGCTGTGTTGAAGCGAGTAAAGTATAGTTCGAGGTAGGATTGTAGAGATGCAACTGAGAGGAGAGGGTGGTCCCAGATGGAATGGCGTTGGTCCGGCAGGGCGGGATTGGCCAGATCGATAATCTTCAACAGGCGTTCTCGTATAACTTCGGTGAGAATTGGAAGAGGAAGTGGTTTACGTAGGGTTGAGAGTGGTCTTTCAGACTCGAGAGGAACAGAATGAACGCCGCCAGTTCGGCTCTTCTGAGTGCTAGCCGATCCATCTGCCAGTCTTCGTCTGGCTCCCCTGTCGGGATAAGCCTCTGTTGAACCGGGGCGAACGGAGTGGCCTGGCATCCTATGTATGTGCGACTGGTTGTTCATATCCATGAACTGATGCTCTTGGGCCCTCTGTTCGTGTTGCTCAGCATCCGTAGCGTCGGACCAAGCCTGAGCCGCACCCATTGATTCCGGGGTGATGGCCAGGCCAGCTTGCGTCATGCTTAGTCCTTGGATGTCGTGTGCAGAAAAGTCGGGAGATTGGGTGAATTCAGCTCCTACAAATGCAGCTGGGGATTTGTCCACGTTGAATAGCCAGTTGTAGTCCAGAGCGGTCGTATATGGCATGTTAAACGAGCTGGCTGTGTCGGGCTGGAAGATCCTGTCGTATTGCAGGTTCTCGGTCCCGCCGAACGGGTCGTCCGGGACCCTGGACTGGAGGAGGTCTGTCCAAGACTGGGTGTAGAGCAGGTTGGGGTCTTGTTGCTGGGTAGTAGGGATAATTTCCGAGTAAGGGAGCGCGTCTACAGGGTTTGCAGACTGCTCCGTAGTGATGTTTGTGTGTCCAGATCGAAGGTCCAGGACGAGGGACGTGTCAGTCTCGGTGCCTCCTTCGATGTTGGGTGCGGAAGATGAGTCGAAGGAGGAGTCAACATAGTCAAGCTCGGCAGGTTCAGGGTCCGGAGACGGCTCTTGTTGAGCCTGGGACTGAAGACGCTCAGTCGACGACCTCCGTTGGCTCGACGAGTATGTACAAGGGCGTTTCTCTACAACGGATCCGTCTGGGGCCTTCCAGGATCGCTTTCTGGTATCGAGAACGCCGCAGCCCGGACCACCTGCTTCGAGATCCTTCTGGCGGTGACGGTCCATATGCCTTTCTACCACGGGAAAACGTCAGCAACGGCTGCTTCACGACGAAGGCGCCGACGTACTCAACAGGTCAGGCCGCTTGAAGTGGGCGCGGCAGAGAGAGCAGGTCGACCCGCCGTTCGTGTGGTTGAGGGCATGGCGATGCAGATGCTCGGCGCGCGTGAAGCATTTGGTGCAGCCCTGGTGGGTGCAGGCGAATGACTTCTCGCCGACGGTCAACATGCTGGGGTCTTGAGCATCGGCCAGATCAGCGTCGGTGGATCGCCAGGAATCGTCCATGCCATCCACTTCTGTTCAGAGTGGCAGAGCCCCGGAAAAAAAAATAACAACTTTCAGTTTCTCCTTCTTTGGCCGATAGAGCGTGAGAATGGGGTGAGGGACGAGGGTGGAGGGGAAGGGTGGCGGGCTATTTTCACCTCCGGCGTTTGCGATGCTCGGATGGGTTGACTCGCTATCATGGGAACGAAGTGGGGTGATGGGTAACGAGAGCCGATAAGACAGGATACGAAAGTTACATGGAAGCCAACAGAATGGGTTTACAGGGAGTCTAGTCAATGTTCTGCTACGTAAAGTGCGGAGTATGCAGCTGGATGAGACTCTAAGACTACGATGCCGGGAGATGGAACAAGGGGTTCAGACAAACAGCGAGTAACCTGTAGAAGGCATGATTTACCATTCTAAACTAGATACCAAATGCACCAACCTCGTTTACGCCTTTCTTAGCAAGCTGGACTGGAGAAGAAGACATCCCAGACAATAAGTTAATGCTTGCAAACCATTCCCCTTTTATCTCACCCCCATTCTTGGCCCACCATCTCCCCACTTTCGGATAAGCCATGAGCTTCAAGAGTGGGATTACTACTAAACTCCATCGAGAAGGCTAGCACTGAAGTCTCGGAGGTGGGGAAGTCTTCAGGGAGGCACCATGAATTGTGCCGCCGGGGTCATCCGGTATCTAGCTTCTTATCGCGTCAGGCTCTGGGGAAGCCCGCGAGATAGATGTCACGCAGTTAGGACCGGCTCTTAAGTAACACATCGTAAAATATCCAAGCGGGAGATGGCTTCGGCTGTGAACGAGCCCCGCATTGCGACCTTGTGCGCCGTGACACTTCCACTTCCACTCCCGAATGCATCCCGTAGAGCCATCATGCATTCTTGCTTAGCCGAATGACACGGAGATCGTTCGGAATAAATCGTCCATTATCCCAGGGATTAGGTCACTGGTACAACCGATGCAAACTCATTGATCAGTACTCCACTAGCCAGACTCGCATCAACGTCGCAAACTCGAGGTATTGTTCATTGCCTTGGGAGTTGATGCAATTTCCTGTCTCCGCCATATTACCTCGTCAACATGGCAGACTCGAGACAGTTTTTCGTTCAGGAAAAGATACACCGAGATCCGGCGAGCAAGCTAGATGTATGTAATTCCTACAAAGGAACAGCCGCTTATCTCGGTCGTTACTGCAAATCCCTTCAAGTTACATCATTTGCTGACTTGCCTTCTTTAGATAATAATTGTCGGCGCTGGTCTCGGCGGCTTGGGAGCGGCCATCTCCATCCTCCTCGCCGGCCACGATGTGACGGTTCTCGAGTCCGCGTCAAGCATCGGCGAAGTCGGTGCAGGCATCCAAGTTCTGCCCAACGCCGCGCGAGTGCTCTTCTCCTGGGGCATGAAGGACAAGCTCGAGAAGTTTGCCACGAAGCCCCAGAAGTGCAACTTCATCGGCTGGAAGGGCAACCACCTCTCTGAAATGGACTACCACGGGTACGCCGCCGCGACGGGAGGATATCCTTTCTGGGACTTCCACCGCGCCAACCTCCATCAGTGTCTCCTGGATCGTGCGGTTGAGCTCGGCGTAACGCTCATTACCAATGCTAAAGTCGATACGTTTACCGTCTCGGAAGACGGCAGTTCGACGACGGTGCTGCTGGCCGACGGGCGTTCCATGTCCACAGACCTCCTCGTCGGCGCTGATGGAATAAACTCCAAGTTACGAGAAGAGTTTCTCGGCAAGTCGGACCCGCCGGAGCTGACTGGAGATCTGGCGTACCGACTGCTGCTTAACACGTCCGAGATGCTCAAGGACCCGGAGCTCAGGCCCTTTGTAGAGAATCCCCAGGTGAACTACTGGGTTGGTCCGGAGAAGCATGTGGTCAACTATGTTCTCAAGGGTGGTGAACTGTTCAACATGGTTCTCCTGGTCCCGGATGATATCCCGCTCGATCAGGGGAACACGCTTGTGGGAGGCATCGACGAGATGCGCGCCCACTTTGACGGCTGGGACCCTCGCATCGCAAAGATGCTCGCGATGAGCGACTCTGTCCTCAAGTGGCGTCTCTGCATCCGGCCAGGTCTCGAGCCCACGTGGTCACACCCTTCCGGCTCGTTTACGATGCTTGGCGATGCCGTCCACGCCACTCTGCCGTATCTCGCCAGCGGGGCAGGCATGGCCCTTGAAGACGGCGGCGTGCTGGGCATCTGCCTATCCCGACTCACAGACAAGTCGCAAAGCTCGAAGCAAAAGGCGTTGGAGGTGTACGAGGCTTGTCGGCGGGAGAGGACGGAGAATGTGGTGCGAAGGGGCACGTATAACCAGTGGATCTACCACCTCTCCGACGGACCCGAGCAGCAGGACCGAGATGAGAAGTTTCGCTTGTTTGGGGAAAAGGACGAAAAGTGGTTGAGTGAAGAGTCGCCGGTTCTTCCCGAGTCACGGGAGACGGGAGAGGATCCGTTCCCGTGGAGGTACAATGGAGTAGGGAGGTGGTTGTTGACGTATGATATGTGGAAGGATGTTGATGCGAAATGGGCCAAGACTGCAGATTTGGCACCAGATGTGCCAGTCAGAGCAAGTCTGTAGAGATAGTTTATGAATTATATTTAGTCTCACTTATGTCTTCGTATGCATTTGGTGTTAGTATTTGACATGTTCTAGATGTTGAAGGCAACGTGCCGTGGCTTAACACCTGGTGTCTACTGACTTGATTCTTCATAAATATTATGGAAAATGTGAGACTATACACCTAAATGTAATTTCATCTGTGTCTAACTTGACTCCTTAACTGATATTCTTATCGAAAACTCAACTTCATTTTTCCTGACTTACTCTTTAACTTATTCTTCAAGAACACATCTATCCTCCCAGGAACCCCTCCGACTAAACTACATAATTGTAGGTTTATAATCGCGCAAGAACGTTACATGAGGAACTGAGTAAATGTGTATTTATTACCCAAGTACTTGAGAAAGCCTTCATTTCTCAAGACTCACTCTAATCTAATTATCTAGACAGGAATCTCTTCCCACTGTCGAAACTGAGATCGTTTTCGCATCAATCATCCTCGGATATTCTGCTTCAGCTGGACTCGGCCTTTGACTGAGCCTCATCGTAAAAGGGATAATCATTGTACCCCTTCTCCGGGGGCGACGCTCCGTAAAAGGTCGACCGGTCGTACTTGTTAAGTGCCCAGCCGTTCTTGAGGCGCTCGGGCAGGTCGGGGTTGGCAATGAAGTTTCTGCCAAAGGCGATGAAATCGGCCTCGTTGCTTTCCACCTTGGGCGCCGCATTGTCCTGGTTGAAGTTTCCGCAGGCGAGGAACTGGACTCCCGCGGGCTTGAGGATATCGCGGAAGAGGGTCAGTGAGTTTTGCTTCTTTTGCACCTTGCTGTCCTTTGCGGTGTCCTCCAGTGAGGCCATCTTCTGAGCCTCGTCGAGGACCTCATCGAAACGGGGTTCCACCCTAGAAGACGTGTTAGACCTTGCGAGTCGGAATGATTGGGGCCGGCTTTGGACTTACATGTGGACATAGACTGGTCGCTGAGACGCAGACATGTTGGCAATCCGACTGCAGAGATATGACCAGTGCGTGTTGGGGTCGCTGTCCCTGGTGTCTTGGAAATAGTTGAAGGGGGAAAGACGGACGCCCACTTTGTCGGAGCCGATGGCGTCGGCTACAGCGGACAGAACCTCGAGGACGAAGCGGCATCGGTTCTCGAGAGTGCCACCGTACTCGTCAGTGCGGTTGTTGACGTTGTCGTGGAGGAACTGCTCCAAGAGATATCCGTTTGCTCCTGGGACAGGTTAGAAACGTGTAGCATAAGAGAGCGTGTGATAGTGTGGATGATGTGAGTGAGTCTTACCGTGAATCTCAACGCCGTCGAAGCCAGCTTCATCCACAGCCCTCTTGGCCGCAGCTGCCCACTCAGCCGTCAACTCATGGATCTCATCCACAGTCATAGCCCGAGGCGGCTCGTCCTTGCAGTCCGTGCCATCGAGATACTTGCCATTCATAGGCGTAGTCCCGGATGACAGAGGCGCATCACCACCTCGTAGTCCGGCGGAAGAAGCCCGGCCGGTGTGCCACAGCTGGACAAAGATGAAGCCACCTTTAGCATGAACCGCATCCGTCACCTTGCGCCATCCCTGCAGCTGGGACTCGGTGAAGACGCCGGCGACGCCCGGGTACGCGCTAGCATTCAGGCAGATGTCGGTGGCCTCGGCGATCTGCAGCCCGCCGGAGCTGGCGCGGTCGCCGTAGTACTTGGCAACGCGCGGGCCGGGGACGTGGACGCCGCGGGACTCAAGGTCATTCCGCATGCGCGTGTTGGGGGCCTTTGGGCGGTGTTAGACGGGTGGCTATGAGGTCCCGGGGATAACTCGCCTGCACGATGCGGTGCTTGAGCGTGAGCTTTCCCAGCTTCATGGGGATGAACAGGACGGTGTCCTTGAGCGCGGCAATGGCCGGCGGGGGCGTGGTGGCTGCAGGCATGGTTGGTTTCGGGGTGTTGAGACTGTAATGGATGGATGGATTGTAGATAGATAGTCCAGGTTTCCGACCTCGGGAAACGCAACCAGGTTATGAAGACGCAGCCTGAATCTCAAAACGTAGATCCCCAATCGAGATTCCACGTCTACAGCCCGTCGCTGGTTTTCGTCCAATGGCACGCCTGGATTCAATCTCCCGATGCGGACATTTGCCGCCATCCCCATTCTTGGAGTGGGAAGTGGATGAGAACCCAGCGAGAGTGGGGGATGGGCGGGTTGACTATCATCACGCCCCTGAAGACCGTCCCACTCCTGATCAACCAGAGTCTAAGTGGCTAAATCCACCCTCTAGATGTTCGTATCAGGGAGTGGAATCGCATTCAGGGGAAGCAATCTGTGGATCCATCAGGGGTCGTTGGAGACGTGGGCTTGGAGGTCTGGCCAAACGGGCGGATTCCAGACTCCTTCTTGTTAGTGGGGCTGCGGAGCGGAAAGATCCGTTTGGGGTGCATCGGAGCATTAATTCTTTTATTTATCTGTGTACGAATTGGTGTGTTGTTGTGATGAAGCTACAGGCGTCGTTATACTGGGAGTGACCAAGTAGTTACGTCACGTCATGTCGACACGTTGATCTCATCGGCAGACGCCGGATAATCTCAATATACCATCTGGAGGCATAAATCATGTGGAAAGGTACGTGACGAGTTTCACCTCCAAAGGCTCTAATGAGGTTAAGGTGGTGCATCTAGTCAAATGCCCTTCTCTCACAACATGCCTCCAATTTCTTACAACAAACAACAGCAAGGAACGAATTAGTTTCCAACTGTGCGTGCAAAACGTTGTATTCACTAAGTAGCACCGGTATATAAACCCAACCCCCAGAATACGAAAGATCACAATCCAGTGCTCTGTCCACAACCTCGTAGTACTAAGCTAGATCGAAGCGTGACCATGGGTCTCAAAAGGCAGACCGAAGCAGAAAATACCAGCCAAAATCCACAACGCCGCACTGGCATAAATTGGCACGACTGTGTATCCTGCAAAGGTTGAAATCAACGACGCTCCCAGTCCTCCAACGCGAAGTAGCGTGGCTGCAATGCCCGTTCCCGTACCACGAACAGGTCCGGGGAAGGATTCTGGGGTGAAGGCGTACATGACAGCGTACTCTGCACACAGTTAGTCAATTATAATCTTAAACCTCTAAGGGAAATGAAGGGATACGTACCAAAGTTGCCCAAGATACCGGTCGCGCACTGGAATCCAATATCCGCAGCCTCTGTCGCGGCCACTGTGTAGACAAACAGGAACACTCCCGTCAAGGCAGCCGAGATGGCCATCATCCACCTACGACCGAAACGTGTCTCGACACAGAAGCCTGCAGCGACGGGTCCAAGAACTCCGACGGCCGAGACAATGCAGTACACCATGTACGAGTGGTCGAAACCAGTGTTTGCCGAATACGTCTTCTTGGTTTGCAGGTAGGACGTGATGAAGGCAAAGTAAAGAGGGTAGGCGATGCCGATGGTGAGCCAGATGAGGAACGTGACCGAAGTGTGCTGTGCCATCTTGCGGCCGGCAAATAGCTTGCGGTAGTTGCTGGTGTTGTAGTCCTTGAAGCTCTCCTTGAGGATCTGCATGTAGGACATTCCCGCCTGGCTCGGGGCAGCGATGACGTCGGAACCGGCTTTTCCTGCAGAGCCGTTTGCTCCGCTGCAGTGTCGGTCAATGGCCTGGAGCATGTCCAAAGTGAGCGTCTCCTCTTTGCCGTTGTATCGTGCGATGTAGTTGACGGCTTCCACGGCCTCGGCGTCGCGGCCCTTGCAGATGAGGTAGCGCGGGGACTCGGGGATCTTGAATAGAAGAATGCGGAAGAGGCCGAATGCGATGGCGATGGCTCCGAGAGTGATCATGAGGTAGCGCCTGGAGATGTGATGTTAGCATTATCGTGACTAAGGAAGAAAGCAGATATCACTTACCAGCCCATGTTATCGCTCGCTGGGCAAGGAGCGTCCTCGGCGGAACAGGCGAAGTTGGCCAGGAACACCCACGACAGAAGGGCAACGATGACCTGGCCCAGGTTCCACCACGCAGAAAGACTGACAAGCAACCACTGATGGCTCTGCGGCACAAACTCCAGGAACACGATGCTATCAACAGGCACGTTTCCTCCAGCGGCCGTGCCAATGACGGCCCAGATGGCACAGAAGGCGACGAAGTTCTGGGTGCCGGCGACAGCACAAGCGAAGACACCGCCGATGAGAATAGTAGCGTTGAACGCGGGCTTGCGGCCGATGAGATCCGCCGTGGTTCCCCAGAAGGTGGCGCCGATGATGAGGCCGATGTAGTATGCCACAGAGCTATAGCTAAGACGGCTGACGTCGCTGAACTCGTTGCCGACGGGGGGGCGGACAGCGGTGATGCCCTGGGACCAGAAGTTGTCGACGATCCAGCCGAATCCGTTTACGACGAAGAGGATCCATTGGAATCTACAGGATATTGTTAATCCTGGTCACCTTGTACTCTTGAAGTGTAGATGCACGTACTTGCCCATGCCAATCTCAGTCAGGTGCTGCGAGACCAGCTCCGACTTCAAACGATAGCTATCATCCACCGCACTGCCATAGAACTCTCGAACCGCCGCATCGTCAATGACGTCCGTCTCGCCAGGCCGGATGGAGTTGGACGTCGTGAGCTGGGCCAGGTCTTGCGGCCCCTTGCCGGAGTTTCCCTTCTCACTGTCGCTGGACATGGCGAATGTGTCAAGAGAAAATGATATAGTGGGTTGAGGGGGTATTGTGAGCAGGTGTTCTGGTTCGTTCTGAACCTTGTCGGGGGCGAGGGTGTTTAATTTATTCAAACTTGCTTTTTGCATCCCTGTTGGAATCCGGGGACGGCTTGATTACGACGTATGCGACCAGGGGTTCCTGAGGGCGATAGGTAGGATGTTGACCGAGCCTGTCGCTTATCCATCGTCTGGCCTGACAGGTTCACCTTAACATGCGATGGCGATTAGCAGCCTATCTGTCTGGCGCCAGGTGTATCGTGTCCCTTCACAATTCACTATCGGTATCAGTATCCGTATCACGGGCTATCAGTCCGTCTACCAGGATCAAGCCTTTGAGTTGCAACGACCCCACCCCCACTCCTGAGGCATTGACCAATAAGCCTATCGTTATTTGTGGCGACGAGTCATTCGAAGGCGAGGGAAAGGGCTTCTAATTATGGTCGATTGTGCTATTCTGAGTTGCGGACAAGCCTGGGGGACCGGGTCGTGATAGGCAGGGCCGGACGGGGGATCCGGGCGAGGAGCCGTAATCCGGGGTGAGGTAGGGTGAGTGGGTAGCTTGAGTTGTGAGCTTGAAGCACACGGGGGTTGGGGATTACGGATGGTTGTAGAGTGGGTGGTAAGCAGTGGGTAGTGGGCCGTTGACAGGCCGAATCCTACCTTGGTGTTAGAATGGGGGACGATAGAGTTCAACCATGAGTTTTGCAGCCGTGTGTAAACTGAAGTAGTAGATAAAGTAAGCAAAGTGGTGACTGACATGGCCCCGAACAAGGATAGACGCCCAAGGATCGACACTCCAGAAACAGCAACATTTCCCCGGCGGCAAGGGTGGGCAGTAATATTCCAGAACAATTCTCTATCGTGCTTCCCGTTATCCCTGCGCATCACTGCATTGGGCCTCATCACCTTTGATCCTATTGCAGATGACCAATGAAGTGTACAGACCTGATATGGGCAAATGCTATGAAGCCTAGAGTGACAGAGTTGAGTACGAAATACGGCCGCTATGTTACAGACGTAGAGCTGAATGCAAGCTGTGTGAAGCTGCACGAGTGGGAACATTGAATGCAGTCACTGCGCTGTATAGAGTAGCATGGCCTCGGAGATTGTGTTGCAGAAGCATTCATCTACATTGTAAGTCGTTCTTTGATTCTTGGGTATCAAATGATGCCATCGCGGATTATCGCTCTTAATTTCCTTCTGCCATGTCACGGTGTTTGCGACATTTGTATGTGTGCGTGTTTTGAACGCGTCGCCTGTTCCTCATCGTACTGATAGTTCCGATAGAAGGGCCACGCTGGTTTAAAATGGGTTTACAACCGCTGCTAGAGATCGTGTCCTCTGGGCGAGGAAGAGAATTCTTCTTTACTCTACTGACGTCTAGTTAAGGTCTCAAAACATAGCCGTTAGCATCCCCATTCACGTATGAATGAACTGGGGAACCTAGCGAAAGCTCTCAACGGGACGGAGACCGGGGACGGGGCCGAGTGGGGCCGGCAAGTCCGGAGTTATTCAGCGTGCTCTTTCGCTGGAAGAATCCTCAAGGAACACATAATTCAGACTGTGTAGATCTGCCGCAATGGCTAATTCTCTAACGTAGAGCTTTAAGATATCGGGTGTAATCCAGGATACCATGCTATTATTAAGCCCGTTGTCGCGCTTGCACTATCTGCACGCTTAACGAGAGCCGCAATCCCAAAACTTGGAATGACAAGCATGCGGTTGCACCACCCACCACAATTCCCTGATAATTATCTTAGATTGAGGTACGAACATGTTGAACGCGCTATTCGCCACTATCCCCCAACCGCAGAGGCGCATTGGCGTCGTTTCCAGCGTTTGTATCCTTATCCTAGTAGAACTACTGCTGTCATCGCCATCTTCGGCAGCGTCGTCGTCAACATCGCCCATTATGAAGGTTATGTGAATCTTTTAATCAGGCAAGATCCAGTCTCAGTGTCGGGCGTGGCCAAATCTCAGTATGGGACCCCTGTCACGGCGATCGTGTGTGGTCGTAGCAGCAAACAGATTTAACTATCTCGTTGGTGGCCAAGCTGCTCTCACTTAAACAATTGATCTGATTATATTGGGAGAGGCTGCACTTCGTATTTACGATCCTCTACGACCCCTATATCCAGCGGAAGTGACCCAACATCCTGCTCTTAGGCCAAATCACCAACGTTCGCGTGACACAAATCGTCGGCGTCATGTTAGAATCCTCAGGCTCAGACCCCTTCAGACCACCTCAGACCACCTTAGTCTGCCCCCCTCATTGTCAGCCATCGCACAGTTCGAGCGGCGAGAGCTAAGCTCTAGAAGCGGAAATGGAAAATCAGTGCACTTAGAGGCTCGCCTATAAGCAATTTAGTATTTTGCTCTTGATGCCCTAGATGTATTTCCCTTTCCTCCTTCTTATCCATTGGTCTTTGCCGGTTGCCGACTTTGCCACTGAAGGGGGTCATGGAATGCTTACACGCAATGGACGTTGGCTGTTGGGGGAACAGTCGTATAGCGAGGCCAATACCCCCGACACACTTCATAACTGGTTCGCAATTGTAGGTTGATGCCTAAATCCCGCTCCTTGTCGCAGCATAAATACCACGACTTCGACGCCCCTCGTCGCATTCTTTTCTGCCCCTCCAGCCTCCATCTTCTCTCTGCCTCGGTCTTCTCTACCATACCCGAAACACGTACGTTGCACTCGTCCCCGATACTACTCATTGTCGGTTCTTGACTCTGAGCAAATACAGCGGTGCGGCCATGAATGTTCCAAGCTTTACGCCCCTTGTCGAGCATCTATTCCTCGATATTTCTTTGCATGACGTGATCAATAAAATATGGCCCGTGGTCGAGCCCTGGGCAACAATGTACGTCGATACCGTTCGCGAGCAAAGGTTCGGCGACGCCGTGTGGGCACGCTATCACATGGATGGAGGAGTGGAAAATGGAATCATCTATGCTCCGCCGAATCCGACCATCGCAGTGTTGAGAGTATCATGGAAGATGCCATTGGATACAAGACTAATGATCCGGAATGGTATGCGAAGGCTCTGCTATTCTACGCTAGAACCAGCAGCACGGACGGGCACCCGGAAGTTATAGACATTATCTTTCAAGCTGATAGCGCAGAGCCCGTCGACGCCGTAGACGAAGAGGATGAGGAAGACGAAGAAGATGGAGAGGACGGAGAGGATGAAGAGGATGAAGAGAATGACAGTGGAGAAGGCAGAGATGCCGCTGGACAAAACCAGTCAAGGAGCAATTTGTAATTTAGGGTGAACTGTCTATTCAGAATCAGAACCACAATGATCATCGACGAAGCAGTGTTGGCAGTCTCCCTGTCTGATCCATCCAACCCGGAAGGTCGTACGAAGCAACATCAGTAGTGCCCTTCAGAGCGGGCGTTTCTGACCTCGACTATGGGTCCTCTCTCCAGCTTGTAAAACTTCGTATTAATTTCAGCAAGCGAGCTAACCCCTGGGCTTCGATTCCGACCAGGATATCAATGGTGAACCCTCAAATGGAAGTAGTTCCCGAGTAGGGATTCGATTGAACTCTCCCGCACTTGGAATAGTTAACCTTCGCTCATCGTTGATACCGAGGTTATCGCTGTGGCTGTTGGCTCCAGGCCATCCTCAGCCTGCCACATCATTCCACCTTGTGCATTAACCTCCTGCGCTTTTCGTAAGTCCTCTGTTGGTTCTCTGTTGATCATTGTCTCTCATAATATGACCACCTGACATTGATGTACACTCCACTCGCTGTTGGTCCTCCACGCGAGCGTCAGCGACTCCGTTCTCGGTACCATCAAATCCTTGCATTCACACGCGTTCCCTTTGTTAGTTCGCTGGGCTCTATCGACGTTGGTCGCATACCACGGCATATGAGATGCATGCAGACTCTGCCAGATAGTCACCTTCTACAGCATCCTGCTTTCCACCAATTACAAGAATCCTCTATTAAGTAACCGGTATCGCTCAGCATTGTTGGCCCGTACCATACACAACATCCCCAGCTCGTCGATGGGACTTTTTCAGCAGAGCAAACCAGGTCACTGAAGCGGATCGTCTTCAAAGTACCTGGGCATGACATACGGCCGTCAATTCTCAGAGGCGGTTGGCACAGGCCAGGTTGCCTGCCTACCTGATGGGAAACACAAGGTCTCAGATATAAAGAGGCAGCATAGAAGCCTGGTTGTTTGTATAATACAGAATTGCGACATCCAGCTCTTTACCAGTTTCATCTTTTCAACATGGCCAATCAACTCTCGTCGCTCATATTCATCATGAGCTTGAATTTTGCTGCTGCACTTGCAAATTACACAGAACCCGTGGAGCAGCTATTCTTGGACATTCCTCTAAACGACCTGCTATACAATACCTCCATAATTCCGTTGGTTGAGCCCTGGGCTAGCTCGTACGTTGATTCTCTCCGCAACCAGAGGTTTGGCGATGCGGTATGGGCACGCTACCAGATGGAAGGGGACGTCGAGAACGGCATCATCGAAGACTCGAGCATGGCTGTGCTGGACAGCATCGGCCTGCTTTCCAACATGTACAAGGGGAAGGTAAAAATCGGGAATACTAGAAGCGTCAGCAGCTATGGTGGTTGCAGACTCAGGGTCGGCCCCTACCGCGCTTCAACCGATTTGACGTTTCGTACCGCTTACGCGGTGGCGCTACTGATTGAGGAGGAGTGCTCAAAGACGCGTGGATGTTGTCGGTTTGTATCAGGCTGGTCGCCGAGTAATTCCGGGCACCGGAAGACCTGCCTTAGCTCGAAGCGCACTGGTTGTTCTTAGACGGTCTTGTACGAGGGGATGTGAAGAGTGTGGGAGCCGCGGCAGAAAATAGCTGGTGTTACTTTCTCGGGAGGGTGAGAGATGTAGTCTTTGAATGGGTGGTTTGGCGATGAACGATCTAGTTGGTAGAACAGGTGGAAATAATTACTACAAGAGATGATGTCCCCGAACTCGGTCGATGCTTTGTGAATACTCCTTAGTATGTAGAGACCTTGAGAAACCCCCCGAAATAACCATCTAACCATTTGGCCGCCGACTCGCCTGCCCCAGACTCGGAAGCACTCCATCGCTTTACTGCGCCAACATAGCCATCCGGCCGGACGGTAACTATCGCGACTTCATTGGACGCCAGACCCCCGAGCCACTTGTCGGTGCATCGTCGACCCTGGGTATCGAGATTAGGCACGTCGTCCAGATACACAGTCCAGCCGCTCTTGGACAGGAATGGCGGAAGAGAGGCGATTTCAAAGTCTTTCTTATCCGCGGATGCTGGGGATTTGTTAGGCACATATACTGAAGTGAGACCGGGCATCGACTTACTGATTAATGAGTATGTGATGAGCTGGCTGACGCGTGTGTATCGCTCCGGTCGGACGTAGACGTCATCTATCCTTGATGGTCGCGGCTTATCCTGGTAAGACTTCGCCGCTGCTTCTGAGACGCGGGCAATGAGCGAGGACTCTGATGTTAGACCGTTGTCGAGGGCAGCCATAAACGAAGTCTCAGAGGGCCCAATCTCGCTGCCCAAGACAACGTAGACGCGGAACTGGCCCAGCACCGGGATATCAAGCTGGATATCGACAGGACTGGCATCCATATATCTCGTCACCTTTGCCGGAGGCAGATTGCATCCTGGCTTGGCCGCACCTTGTGAAAATCCATCGTCTTCCAGATTCAGCTTGTTGGGGCCATACTCGACGCCAACGCCCGAGATGAACCGCGTGTTCTTGCGAAAGTTCTCGGCCAGACGACTCGCGTCTCCCGCGGCAATCTCGTTGGCGTGCTCAAAGTCAAAGTCGATCAAGTCGTGCGCAATCTTCTTCCGCTCGCGCTCGTAGCTCTCCAGGAGAACGTCGTCCCGCGCCAGCCCGCGCGACGCCAGGTTGAGCTTCCAGCCCAGGTTCCACGAGTCGTGCATGCTCGTGTTCATGCCCTGGGCGGCCTTGGGGCTGTGCGTGTGGCTCGCGTCGCCGGCGATGAAGGCTCTCCGATTCGGATCCGAGAAACGAGCCGCCACGCGCTGGGCGACTTGGTAGTTGCCGAACCATTCCACCGAGCGCCACTCGACGTGGTACGGCGCCAGGATCAGGCGGGCTTGCTGCTTGACGTACTCCTCGCCCAGGTCCTTGGACGTTGCGGACGTCTTCATCTCGATGTAGAACCGCGTCATGTTGCGCTCGCGCGGGATGATGAGCACCGAGCCGTGCTCCTCGGAGAACACCACCGTCTTGCTCCAGAGATCGGGGAAGTCGGTCTCGAGCTCGCCGTCGAGAACGCCCCATACCGAGTCGTGCGGCGTGCCCTGGGCGTAGGTATCGGGGATGCTCTTGCGCACCAGCGAGCGCGCTCCGTCACACCCAACGAGGTAATCAGCGAAGATGGTCTTCTCCCCGTTCCCAGCCCAGTCGCAGCTGATCTGTAGGGCCCCTTGCGGCTCGTCGTCCCGGTAGCTGTACGTCTTGAAGCTGTGGCTGCGCTGCACCTCGACGCCGCTCCTGCGCAGGTCGTCGACGAAGACGCCCTCGACCATTCCCTGGTGGCAGAGCAGGATGTAGGGCTGCAGCACGTCGACGATGGACGGCGGGTAGTGGATTTCGCGACCGAGACGGCGCAGGCTCTTGGTGCCGGAGCTCTGCCACATGCAGATGTCGTGGACTTTGACGCCGGTGCGGAACAGCTCGTCGCCTACGCGGAGCATCTGAAATGTCTCGATGGTCTTGGGTTGGATGCCATCGGCGCGGCCAACGGCTGTCTGGTCGGACCGCTCATCGAGGAGTTCGACCTCGAGGCCGAATCTGGCGAGCAGAGCGCTGAGATTGGTGTTAGTCGGGACTCTGGTACACGAGACAGAGTGAGCTCTCACCTCAGCATCACGCCAGCTGGACCGGCTCCGACAACACACACATCGGATTTATTTTCTTGCTCGCCGTTCTGGGAAGAATGGGCCACTCCATTGGAGATCCCGTTTCCCGGGCTCGCTGACGATGTAGTCATGCTGAATTATCGGGTGCACTGTGTAAGTTGACTTGATCGACCCTGAAGACGAGAGATGTCTGGAAGTCCAACAAAGTGTCGTCTAGATATTAGATGCTGTCCTCGCTTAGCCTAGTTGAAGCGGGCAGTCACGTCTGCATTTATTACTCCAACGAAGTTGATGATGGTTCCCGTCGCTTGGTCTGGTGGCGCGAGCATCTTCCCCAAGTCGTCCCAGATCACTCGGCCTTCTCCGCGACGGCCCTTGGTAAGCAGTGAGCGACGCCGAGTAGCAGGCCGCACGCCATAGATGGGGTCGAGATAGTGAACGCATTCCCGTTCCCCCACTTTGGCTCCATCCCCCACTCCCGACGGGCTGGGCCTCTTTGGGTAAAGCCGTCGGCCTCGCAGCCAATGCCTCCGTTGAGCCAAACTCCACTCGCGTTGCGCCGGTGATATGTCGGAGGACGGCAGGTCACTGCGACGAACCCGGTCGCGCCCGTTCCCCGCTTCGTTATCCGTGGTTATCAGCAAGTTGGCGATGCTAGCCATGGCCGACTTCGCTCAGATTGGAGTCAAGGGGGGTTCTACACTTGGGGCTCTTAGTAAATTAGGTGGGAATTCATTCCATTAATCCGAGAAACACTCATCCAAAAACCTATCATCTTGTATCGCAACAGCCGTCATGTCTGCTGCAAAGCTGTCTTGGCAAGATGTCGTCGCTAGAAAGAAGGCCGAACAAGCCAAGAGGCTAGCCCCCTTCACAGATAAAGGCTCAGACGTGGGTGATAATGTTGGCAGCTCAGACGAGAGCCCAGGTCATCTCACCCTCGAAGCCAGTGCAAGTGAATTGGTTGGCTCAATTGTCCGTGGTGAGACAAGCTGTGTGGCCGTAACAACAGCCTACATCAAAAGGTGTGGTTTCTACCTCTCTATTTCCGGTCGCAGTTGTAGGCATGAGCTGAAATTCGACTTATTCACATAGCGCCGTTGAAGCTCATAACGAGGTATGTTACCAGTGTTCCGACTGATCTCAATGATCTACTTACTCACATACTTGACAGACGAACTGGTAAGAAGCCCTATGGAAGAAACAGGCATTTTTCACGTCCAGAACAAGAATATTCCTTCAGCTGATTAACATATCTTTTCAAGCCTCACAGAGGTCGTATTTGATGACGCCCTTCGACGAGCCGCAGAGCTCGATGTCAGCCTAGCCGCAGAGAAAAAGCCACCTCAACCCCTACTCGGTATCCCTGTGACGCTGAAGGACCAGTTCAATCTCGAAGGCTACGACACCACTCTCGGCTATGTGGGTAGGTCCTTTACCCCAGCAGGAGAAGACGCCGTGCTCGTCAAGATGCTGCGGTCGCTCGGTGCAGTGATACTCGCAAAGTCGAATCTGCCTCAGAGTATTATGGTGAGTTTCGGTTATTCTTGGCTGGAAATCCCTACACATCAGTAAGGGAACTATATCGCTAACACTAAATAGTGGTGTGAGACTGAGAATCCTCTCTGGGGCTTGACTACCAACCCTGTGCACAAGGGCTACACTCCAGGTGGCTCGACGGGAGGCGAGGCAGCACTTCTCGCTTGCAAAGCGAGCATGCTGGGTTGGGGAACTGATATCGGAGGAAGCATCCGCATCCCAGCCCATATGATGGGTCTGTATGGCTTCAAACCAAGTGTATGTGATGAGTTGCGGTACTTGATGGTGGAGTTGGTCCATCACCGCAAGAAAAGGAGTTAACCAACTCATAGAGCGCCCGACTACCTTATCGAGGAGTCCCGGTCTCTACTGAAGGACAAGAACATGTGCCCTCTTCCATCGGTCCGCTAGCTCGCAGCCTCGACACCATCCATCTAACCATGAGCTCCCTCATTCGTGCAAAGCCATGGGAGTTGGACGCTCGCTGTGTTCCTATCCCTTGGCGAGAAGATATGTATAACGAGGCGTTGAGTTGTCCTTTGACTATTGGCGTCTTGTTTGACGATGACGTTGTGCGCCCGAACCCTCCTATTAGTCGCGTTCTTCGGTCTGCTGTTGACGCCCTCCGTGCTGCTGGTCATGACATAATAGAGTGGAATGCTCAGCTCCACGAAGATTGCGTCAGGGTTATGGTACGAAGCTCACTAACCCTCTTTTATACAGCCATAATTGCTAACGGGGACACTTGCAGGATCAGTACTACACGGCTGACGGCGGTGAAGATATCCGCACCGATATCCTAGCAGGGGGCGAGCCGTTCATCCCCCACGTAGAACGTCTCGTGAACCGCGGAAAGCCAATCTCAGTGTACCAATACTGGCAACTAAACATCGCCAAGGTCGAGCTACAGCAGAAGTACCTGAAGAAGTGGGACTCCATCCGATCGCCAACGACCGGCCGCAAGGCAGACATCCTGCTCATGCCGCCCATGCCTCACACCGCCGTGCCGCACGGCGGATGCCGCTGGGTTGGCTACACCAAGGTGTGGAACTTTCTCGATTATCCGGCGCTCGTGATCCCCGGTGGCTCGGCGTGCGAGGGCGACGTTGCTGAGCCGTTGGCTTCTGGGGTTCTTGGGCCGGAGGATGAGTGGAACAGAGAGCTGTGGGAGAAGCATGGCCGTGAGATGGCGTCTCTTCGGCTGCCGGTAGGGTTGCAGATCTTGGGTCGCAAGCTTGAGGAGGAGACGGTTTTGGGTGCTGGGAAGGTTCTCGATGACTTGCTCCGGGGAGTGGCTAGTAAGTAGGGAGTAGTAGCTTGATGTTTTGCGATATTTTGAGGACTTCAAATTCTTTCCAACTGTGATATTCATAGGTGTATGTCAGTAGCCTTGGTGATATGAGATGTTCGGTATTCAATGAGTTGAGGCAAAGCTAGCAATGCCCTTATCAATATACATCAAGATTTAGAACCGGGCCAGAATGTCCACTTTCTAGGTGACCACATGCTCTAAGACGGCCTGCAGAATATTCAAGAGTAAACGCGCTTTAATATCGTTCAATTTATCATCTACCCATCCTGGATCATTCATCTCAAGTCTCACGCCTGTGTCTTCTTCCACTCCTCATACTTCTTCATCACTTCCTCCTGACTCGCAGGCATGAGGGCCCCTTCAGGAACAGGATTCTGTCTCTTAAAATGATCGGCCATCTTGTATCATGTCAGTTAGTCTCAATATTCGAATTCATTAGTGAGGAATGTGCTTACCTCGGCCATTGTCACCCATTGGACGCCTTCGTGCTTGTTGATGTGCTCGATTATACGCTCGTGCATCAAGAGTACATGGGGCCTGCCGGAGACATCGGGGTGGATTGTCATGGGGAAAATGAACTCGTCTTGGTTTGGAGTCAGCCATTGTCTTCAGACGAGAGCTGGATACGAACCATATTCTCGGTAGAAGTAGTCGAAGTGGTCTTTCCAAATGTCTTCAACGTCCCTTGATCATGTTAGCATGTTTAATCACGTGTTGACGAGTTCATCTCACCTTGGGTTTACCCATCCGTGCGAGTTGGCCGAGTTCTTAATAAACATCATCGGAGGCAAATCGTCGATGTACCACGATCCCGGGATTTCGACCAGCCCGGTCTCTTTCCCCTTGACCAACGGCTTCATCCACTCCTCGGCCTTTTTGGAGTAGTCAATCTTGGTCCAGGTATCTCCCGATCGCAGCCAATACGCCTGGCAATCGTGGTGCGACATGGAGTGGTCGTACTCGATGCCATAACTCAGCATCAGCTCAGTACCCTCCTCGCTCGTCTCCCACCAGGGAGCCACACTTCCACGGGGCGGTTTCCCGCAGAACTCGGTGAGCATCTTCCACGTCTTGTCGAGGACATCACGCTGTTGCTCCAGGGTCATGTCGACGGGGTTTTCGTGGCTGTAACCGTGAAGACCGATCTCGTGGCCTGCATCGCGCACCATGGCGCATTCCTCGGGGAAGGTCTCGAGGGAGTGGCCTGGGATGAACCATGACGCCTTGATGTTGTATTTCTCAAACAGCTTCAGGAGACGGCGGGTGCCGATGGTTCCAGCCCACAGGCCTGCGAATATGTCAGTACGTGTTCAGCTAGCTATTCCGGAGCTGCGCCTCCCCCAGAATCGAGAGTTTTCCAGGTATGGGGATGTTCTAATTTGTGCTGGGTAGGTAAATGTCGCGTATCTTACCTCTGCTAATGTCACTGGTACTGTCTTCACCACCGTAAGAGCCCAGCCAACCAGCGACGGCATCGATATCCACACCGTAACTATGAGTTAAAGCACGTTAGTCAACGGAGAACAGTAAAGATAGGTATTGATCAAGCTTACCACACGAGAACCTTCTTCTTGCCCATATTTCCTGTCTGATCTTAAAGTGTCTAGAAGGGGCGAAGTTGGGATAATTCTACTTGACGAATACGAAGTTCAACCGAAGAATAATGGGGGTTCCAGTGGGTAAGAAATGCCAATGTGTGGAGGAAGTCTTTAGATGACCAGGGAGTAAGAATGGGGAGGGACCGTGTGGTCTGGCCTTATATGTGAGGAGGGAACAGAGACTCTAGTTTACTCGTCGCTGATAAGGTTGTGGAAAGTCAGTAGATGGCCTACCCTACAGCGCAGTGAGATTTGGAATTTACAAGGTTCGTTATGAATTGTTCAGGTTGACCAGTACCTAAAACTCACAGATGCGTCATGACATCAGATCCAGACAGGACACAGGTTTAACTTGTTACTATTACTATCCCTTGCATTTTCTATTTCACAGTTGATTAGTTGTTTACTGGCCTGTAATCAGTTCACCACAACAGCCCAGACAACCAGGCTTCATCTCGAGCTGACTAACTTGATGCTTCCGCCGAGCAATGTCTAACGTTACAAGTCCAGATAAGAAACCCAAGTTAGCTAGTGTAGTTTCCTTGGCATGCATTATGGTGCATGCACATCCCACTCTGGAACATCCTTCGCTCGTCCCACTCTCGATGCAAGAGTGGGAGTGGGCTGAGCACTTTTGTGCCACGCGCCCACTTCTGTGGTTCTCCATGCTATCCCATGCATTATGTACTCGATCGCATGCACCCAGGGTCTATTAAATAACGGATGAATCACAATTCGTGCTGCATATGGTCTGCACCACTCCCGAGGGTGTGTTATCCATGGGATCCGATCCAACTCCGCGTAAGGGGGTCTCTCCATTCCCTGTGAGGCCCGCTGGATGCAGTCAATATGATAGAAACACTCCCACTCCCACCCTTATTCCACTTTCAATCCACTCTGCCTTCCGCTCTTCCTTACTCAAGTCCTCCATTGGAACAAGAATTATGGAGACACCAGGCTTGGTGGGGGAACTCGGCACGGGAATACTCTGGAATGTGTTTGAGCTGGTGGATGAAGACGCTACATCTGCAGGCCCACCTTGTGGTCAAGAGCGATAAGCTATTGTTCCATCTCTGTAGAGTAAAAGAAGAGCCGGCCTGGATTGGAAGGGAAGTACTGAGTGCCTTGGCATCTAAATCCTCCCTGAAACGTTGCGATATTTGCCTCAACACCACTTCCCTACAGCTCGCAACCTACTGCACGCTTCCTTTAGTACACACGGGTCATTACTCTATTACCATTTCTGCAATAGCGCTACTACCTCTTGTCAAGCAACTACTCTAAACTGCATTCTATCTATGTCTCCGGTATGTTGCAATTATCATCTCATTAGCTCACTCGCATCACTTGATATACACAAACAGGATGTACGCTTATACTGCACGTAGTTCTCTCTTAAAGGCCGCGTTGCCGTCGTCACCGGCGGTGCCGGCGGTTGCGGCTTCGCCTTCACCCAAGGGCTTGCCGAAGCAGGCGCAGATGTCGCTATTTTCGACATGACGCGTCCCGTGTCTTCGGAAATGGAGGCTCTTTCATCTCAGTACGGCGTTCAGGTTCGGTCGTACATCGTCGACGTGACGTCGCTTTCTAGCCTTGAAGCCGGGTTCTCTTCCGTCAAGGCCGACTTCGATGGCAGACTCGATGTCCTCGTCGCATGTGCAGGCGTCAACAAGAACGTCGAGTTTCTCGACACAAACGAAGAAGACTTTGAGAGATTATTCGGCGTCAACTGCAAGGGCGTTTACTTCTCCGCCAAGCTCGCCGCCAAGGCCATGATCGCCAATGGAACCAAGTGCGGGAGCATCATCCTAGTAGCCAGCATTGCATCGCACATGGCGATCCGGTCCCAGCGATCGTCGGCCTACTGCGGAACCAAGGGAGCGGTGCGTGCGATGGTTGCGCCCATCGCTGCTGAGTTGAATGCTCACGGCATCCGGGTGAACTCGATCAGCCCTGGATATGTCAAGACAAACATGACAGCTGCGTTTCCTCATCTTCTCGAAGGGTGGAAGGATGAGATTATGAACCACCGTGTTGCGCAGCCGGATGATATCAAGGGAGCTTGTGTGTTCCTGGCGAGTGATGCCAGTCGGTACGTACCCCATTGCACGATTTCGTTTGAGAAATATTATGAGGCGAGGCAACTCAAAGAAAATGCTAATTCTTTACTAGGTACTGCACCGGTAGTGATATTCTGGTTGATGGGGGTGTTACAAAGTGGTAAATCTGTTCATCTTGGGTAGGCAGAGATTATCGAGGCTATATAGACCCTTACGATAGATAATATAACCTCAAAGTCTTTACCACATAAGGCAGCTAGATTAATTAGTAAATCTTCCAGACGTTTAAAACATTCTAAAAACCTTGCCCCAATCTTGAGCTAGAGAAGCATGTCCCTTGTTCTGGAGGCAGACTCTAAGCTATTGGATTCGTGTATTTATCTCATTATATGACCGTCAATCCCATAAAAGGCCAGTGCTAAAATGGTATTTAAAGGGTCAAGATTGTATCCAGGGCCCTTTGATCCATTGACCTGTTCATTTTCAGGTTGAGCTTACCATTATTCTCGTACAGCACACGACCAATATCTTGAGACACAAACGTACACTCTTACAGTTCTTATTGACACAATCTGCATAACTATCTTTAGACACCTCATCGCATGCACCTTACGCAACCGGCGTCTGAGCCTGACCCGCCATCTTCTCCAAACCCTGCTTATAGAGTTGCGCCCGTCCATAAGACTCAGCATAGGCCGCTGAAACCGCCTCCTCCACCGTCACAGCCCCAAACTTGGCCGGCTTGTCCGCAGACTGGCAGGTCGGGATGCATTCAACAAGGTAGTCTGGGTTTCCGGACACGAAGACGGGGATGGAATAGCGCTCCTTGCCCGACTTGTTGATGACGCGGTGGATGTTGCTCTTGTACTTTTCGTTGGTCCATCTGGCCATCAGGTTGCCCAAGTTCACCACGTAGGCGCCCTCAGTCGGTGCGACCTGTTGATCATTAGCGAGCTGCACGATAACCTACATAATTTTAGATATTATGTGAACGTACGTCAATCCAGGTCTCGTTCTGCTTGTCCCAGACCTGCAGACCATCAACCGTATCCTGCAGAAGCATCGTGATGGCACCGAAATCCGTGTGAGCGCCAATGCCCCGAGTGAGCTTGTCGTCTCCGTCCTTGGGCTGGGTTGGGTAGTGGAGGAGTCTCATTGTGGCGACAGCGCCATCCATGAACTTTGAAAAGTAGGTTTCCTCCAAGTCAAGAGACAACGCCAGCACGCGCATCAAGTCCGCGGCCAGGTTCAGCGTTGAGGAGTAGTACTCCATGGAGCTGGCACGGAAGCTCTGTAGATCCTCGCCAAGGCCTTCGGGCCATTGGTTAGGACCGCTGTTGAGCTTCTTGTTAATAAAGTAGGGATGCGTCTCGGGGATTTCGGCGCCGATGTAAAAGCCCTCTTTCAGCTCGGGCTTGGTTCCCTCCTCGAGAATCTGCGACCTTAGCATCTCGTAGCCACGGTTCCAGGTGTTGTTCTCTTTGGCGACCTTCTTCTTCTCCTCCAGCGGCAGGGAGAAGAACTTCTTAGTGCCTTCCATCACGGCCTTTTGCTGGGCTAGGGGGACAGAGTGTCCCACGATCTGGAAGAACCCATTGTAAAGGCAGCTGACCCGGACTTGGTCCACAACCTTTTGCTTAAGGGCAGGGTCTCCAGAGTAGAAGCCTAGGATGGTTCGCGTTAGATACTAATCTTTCCAGAAATACCCACTTGTCGAGGCAAGTGAGCAGTGGGCTAGACGAACCTGAAAAGTCAATGATGGGGATTTCCAACTTGGACATGATGAATTGGTTTGACTCGACGAAGAAGTGATGATTGGAGATGTTAGTTGGTTTAACACTGTGATTTTTGTCTCCGTTGGTGCGAAACTGACTATGGCGTCAAGGACACGAACGTTATATCGTCTTTGGATGAGTGGGATGGAGTTTGGATGCAGACTCACGTCCCACTGACTACGATCCCCAGCTGCATCAAGTGACGAGTCAACTAGCGTCTTGTCGTTGTCTGCAAGCTGGCTATGCTCGGGTTTTGTTCGAGAGTGGGGTAGACTACGGAAGTGTGAAGACGCAGCGGCGATAAAGGTGGAGGAGACGAGCTAGTTCCCAGAGGATACCATGGTCATGACGTGGAGATAGCGAAGATAAGCGGCCAGTCTTCCAATTGAGGGTTTGGCTTTGTCAGTTGTGTGCCCGGTGGCTGTTGGGCCAGAGGTTTCGGCCCATTCCGACCCCCACGATAAAGACGGAGGACGTGAGAACGATAAGGCCGGCGTCCGAGAACCGGCGTGTTGATTAATAAGATGGAGAGAACTACGAGGGGAACTAGGTTGATGCTACTACGCGAGGAGATGAGGGGCAACACCGAAAGCCGAGATGCGAGAATCCGAAGTTGATAAATGCAGCTCTACTAATAACCACGGCTTTGCCCAGACAATTTCCGACCGAACGATGCAAAGTCGTGGATGGGCATTGGTGCTCTCAAGTTAGCTAAAAGTCGACGCATAAATAACACAACAGAATCTATCTGTGACAATCACCCTAGAGTGGAATAGACAACCCTCTTCATTCAGAGTCCAGCATGGACGACCAAACCTTCCACGTCCGTAGATGTCATCCAAACCGATCGTCAAGCCCAAAGTGTCCACATTATTAGGATTGCTAACCCAATACTTTGCCTCGGCCGTGACATCAACCGCATTCTATATTCTGCCACTTCATCCCTGGCCAAACAAACGGCATCATTGTCCCATGTGGCCACGGAATGCGGGGTTGGACGAGGCAATGCGTAACACGTAGTACTTCGATCCACTGGCGATGGACCATTCTCCCACGGTACCATTTGTTATTTTTCGGCAGTTGAACCAACAGGAAACAGGATTCTTTTTACGTGTGTAGCCCTCTCTCGCTGTGTCTCGTGGCGGGCAGGGCGTTCTTCGCTGCATATTCTTCACCATGCCTCAGAGTGAGCGTGTTCCCTTGAACTGGGTCAGCGACGCGTCCCAAGATGGAGACTCCAGCGACTACCCTGAGCTGCATCTCAAATGCAAAGATCCTCATCTTCCGTTTGACTTCTCCTTTGAAGCCGTCCGCCAGAACGTCTTCAGGACCACCTTCACATCCAAGACGCATCCGCTTCCTCCGCACCCCAGCGTCCCTCGGCTGAAGCGCGACTTGGCCGATGCAAAAATTGCGGTCCATACAGATGACACAAGTAAAGAAATACTGCTTGGGGACATCACCGCCAAAGTGAATTGGGATGGCACATCGCCTGTCGTCTCCATTTCCTTGGCTGGCTCCAAGCTTGAGCCGCTGCATCAAGATGTTCCGCATCGGTCATATGCTGCGGACGGCCCAGGCGTTGCCCGCTACTCCAAGTACAACAAGGACACCCTTCACGTCGGCCTGGGTGAGAAGGCTGCCCCAATGGACTTATCTGGTCGGCGGTTTAGGTTGTCGGCGACGGACAGCTTCGGATACGATGTTCACCGAACAGATCCATTGTACAAGAACATTCCGCTGTTGATCAACGCAACACCTCATGGATGCGTAGCATTCTTTTCTACATCCCATTCCAGAGGAGAATACTCCATTGGCGCTGAAATGGACGGCATGTGGGGATATTACAAGGTCTACCGACAGGACTACGGAGGACTGGAGGAGTACGTGATTGTGGGCAAGACCATCAAAGACATTGTAACGACTTATGCTCAACTGGCTGGTCGTCCGTTGCTGGTACCGAGATGGGCATTTGGATACCTATCCGGGGGCATGAAGTACTCCATGCTGGACGATCCCCCAGCTTCCGAGGCGCTGCTTGAGCATGCTCGGAAGATGAAGGAGAACGACATCCCCTGTTCGGCATATCAGATGTCCTCCGGATACACTGTTTCCGAGACGCCGCCAAAAACTCGCAACGTCTTTACCTGGAACCGACACCGATTCGCGGATCCCGAAGAGTTCATCAAGGAGTATCACAAGCTCGGCATGCGACTGATCGCAAACGTCAAGCCTTATGTTCTCGCCAACCATCCCGAGTATGAGAAGCTAAAGGAGGCTAGAGCACTCTTCACGGACCCTCACACCAAGAAGACCGCTATCACGCGGCTTTGTAGTGCTGGCGGCGGTGAAAATGGCGAGGGCGGACATATCGACTTTACGTCCGCTGCGGGATTCAAGTGGTGGTACGAGGGTGTGAAGAAGCTGCGTCAACAGGGAATCGACTGTATCTGGAACGACAACAACGAGTACACAATCACCGACGACGAGTGGGAATGCGCACTGGATCTTCCCTCACTCGCCATCCCAGACACCGCCAAAGACAGACCCCAAGTCGGTCTCTGGGGCCGCGGTCTTCACACAGAACTCCACGGCAAAGCATCCCACGACGCCCTCGTTGACAACGACCCGCATCTCCGCCCGTTCATCCTCACCCGCAGCGCCACAGCCGGCACGATGCGTTACGCGTGCAGCTCGTGGAGCGGCGACAACGTCACCAGCTGGTCAAACATGAAGGGTGCAAACGCGCTGTCCCTGACGGCCGGGATGTGTCTGATGCAGTGCTACGGCCACGACATCGGCGGTTTCGAAGGCCCGCAGCCGTCTCCTGAACTTCTCCTCCGCTGGGTCCAGCAGGGTATCTACTCGTCTCGCTTCGCTATCAACTGCTTCAAGACTGGGCAGGATAACAGCATTGGCGACGTTATTGAGCCGTGGATGTATCCTGAAATCACGCACCTCGTTCGCAAGACCATCAAGCGTCGGTATGCCCTAATTCCCTACATTTACTCTTTGATGTTGGAAAGCCATCTTGAAGCCGTCCCGCCGCAGCGATGGACGGGATGGGGTTATGAAGCCGATCCCGAGGTTTGGTCACGCCAGATCTTGGACGGTGAAACACAGTACTGGCTAGGCGATGCTTTGCTCGTCGGCGGCGTCTTTGAACCTGGTCAGAGCAAAGCGAGCGTCTACTTGCCCAAAGCCACACAGGAAGATGAGGGTTTCGTCAATACGAATTCCCCGTATGATTATCTCCCTGCTGGGAAATGGGTTGCGCTGGATGCTGAATGGCACGGAGCAGGTATCCCAGTCCTTGCAAAAGTCGGTTCAGCCATCCCCGTTGGGAGGGACGTTCAGGTCCTCTCCCCTGGCGAAGTTGCTAATCCCGCCGACCTGCCACTAGATGACTTTAGAGCCGTTGAAATATTCCCTCCAAAGGGTGACTCCAAGGGCAAGTGGTATGAAAACACGTGGTACGAAGACGATGGTGTTTCTGCGGTGACGAAGAACAAGATCTCTCGTTACACGCTTGCTTATAGCACCACCACGTCTGGTGTCCTCGTACGTTTCAAGAGAGATGAGACGTCTGGGTTTGAGGCACGTTGGAAGAATCTTGTCGTGATATTGCCGAGTGGAGATGTGCGCGTTGTGATAGATGAGCAGGGCAATGGCCTCCTTGAGGTTGAACGAGATGCACAAGGAAGGAAACGGTTTCAACTTGGATGATAGGTTAGTAGCAAACCTTGGTTGTGTGTGCATACGAATACTCCAGTACCTCTATAGCTTTTTCCAATACTCATCTCAGATAAATAGTCATGATCGAACGTGACAGATTCAGGTCATTTTTCTCATATAAATTGTACAGATCTGAGCGAGGGTGAGTGAAGTTACTAATATGTTCCGTGTCCAACCATATCACATCTTGCCTGCTTGCTTTTCCTACGTCGTTCAGAGGTCACCGACAAACTCCTCCTCTTCCTCATTATCTTCGTCAACATACTCTCGAAGTCTCTCGATCAAGTCTTCGACTTCAATCTCCCCCTTGAGAACCTCGGCCTCCTTTCCGCCCTTTCTGCAAGGAGGGATGGGGATGCCTTCGACAACCTGGATCACACCGTTCTTACCAATGCCATCCTGGAAGCCAACTTTGGTAGCTCCGTTGACAACAATCGACCTCCACCCCTTCCAGTTGTACACATCTACTCCAAGGCTCTTCTCCAGCAGAGTGCCGAGCTCAATGTGAAAGTGGTCGTCAGTGCCTCTAGCCGCAGGGCGGTTTGCTTCGTCTCCGTAGTAGATCTCGTCACTGTAGAGGGTGATGTTGGGCGCGATCTGGTACTTCAGAAGCGCGGTGAGGTACTTGTGCCCCTTCTCAGTGTTGAAGAGGAAGGCGTTGGCCCTGGGACCCAGAGTCTCCCATGCTTTGTTTGAGGGGGCGAAAACGGTGCTGCCGTTCATCTTGATACCGTGGATGTACTTGACGAAATCGGTCTTGTCATATGCCAAAAGCAGGGTCGAGAAGGCGGTTGGGAAGAGGCTGATCTCTCGGCCGATGTACGTGGGCGGGATAAGAATCTTGTCAACTGCGTGGATGTAACCGTTCTTGGCTTGCTGTATTTGAGGTTAGAAATATCTTTTTATATTATTCCTCGATGTAGGTAGGAGTCGTTTCTTACCAGGTTTGCGCCCACGACTTTGCTGTAAACATTGATCCGCACGCCGGACAGCCCGACGCTGGTTCGAAGGCGCTGGGCGTTTCCGCCGAGGAGTTCCTCCTTGAGGGATGTCGGGATGGTGTGTGTGGTCAGGATTCTTCCAGCGGGGTAGCTTCCCAGACCAACGTGATAGTCGAGAACACTCTCGATGAATTCATCCGACGGCTTCTTGCCGTCCTCGGGGATGTCCTCAAAGGCCTTGTCGATCGGCACGAACAGGGTGTACTCATTGTCGGTGTCGTTGAGCAGCTCTAGGACGTCCTTGTGGTCCTTGACCAGCTTGTAGAACTCTTTCGTGTAGTTGCTCTCGGAAATGAGCTGCAGGATGGTGTAGTTCGACTTGTCGTAGTCCATGAAGTCGCCGTCGTATCCGAATGACGACCCGCGGCTGGAGTCCTTGCCAAACAGCCCACTGAACTCTTCGCTTGCTTTCTCCTCGGCGGTGCGAACGGCATTCTCTATGCCGGATGAAAGGAAGTCAATCGCTTCATCGAAGGAGGAAGCGACATTTGAGCGAGCATCCTCGATCAGCGACTCGGCGTGGTGGACCGAGTCTTTGAAGATCTCCTCGGCGTCCTTCAGAATGGCGATTGCCGACGCGGCGGTGACGAACGTGAGCGAAGTGGTGAGCTTCATGACGACAGACCAAGCATCCAAATCGCCTAGATTAGATGATTTATCGAGCAGAAGGCCGCGGGAGTGAGTCGCAGCGCGTGAATTCTGACAATTATTGCCTCAACACGGTCTTGGCGGGCGGAACAAAAGGGTCTCGACTGCAGGGCCTCAGACAGGGCGACGCGCGGCTCAGGTTTAAGTAATGCGATCCTTCGAGCACATCAGCGGCGAATACGCGAAATACGTGTGCGGATGGCCAATGGGAAGATTGAGCTCGTAAATGGCAACATCATCAACGTCATCGTCTGATGTTGGAGTTGTCATCCCGGAGGCGTCGGGACGGAATTACCCCGCATCGTCGCTTCGGAGGTCTCGGTCGCCGGGCGTCCAGAGCCAAGAATGTTTTAGCGAGTTTTGGCTGGAACAATGGCTGTTTGAGGGAATGTCCGAGCTGTGTGCACTCGGAATACTTGCACGGTAAAAGACAGATATTCATACAGCTGGTGGATGGGAGTGTTAGACGGAGTATGAAGCAGGCAGGTGAAGATGTTAGCAGCAAGGTATCTACTACACATGTACTTCTAGGTTTAGCTTTACGTGCAAGATCTTACAAAGGCTGAAACACAGGACTGCAGAAACAGTCCGAATCTTTAGAGTGTCACATCGCTGCGTCAAGAAATCGTCAGCAAAGGGGAATGCATCAGAGGGTGCATCGCTTCAGGTCAGACCTCACCCTCTAGTCAATGAGCAAGAGTACTCTCATACCACAAGATGGTTCGGATACGCCACATAAGACGGTCGATAAACTCTAGATTTATTATGTACGTGTGCAACATGTCATACTGACACCGACCAGCGCTTTGGAATGTGCCCTCCCGCAGATCGACATCTCGGCCAGATCCGACTCGCTCGTGTGACTAAGCACTCATTTGTTCTAAGCTAGTTTTGTTCCATTCACGCTTTCCATTCAATTGAGATGCCCTTTGTGCACATGAAACTAAGCGGTGTCTGCTGGATACGTGAATTGTAGCTCTGAAGATGAATCTGTCGCAGGCAGACGCTGCTGCCTAAATAATAAGACCTAGACATATGTGCGCTAGCTTATCCAGATATGCAGAGAACAGACGGTATAGTGCAGCTATTCTAATACACCCTAGTGTCCATCACCAGATGTAAACAACCGTCCTCTCGTTCACGACTCAACAGCAGCATAAAACACCAAGATCCGTTTCCAAGACTTACAGAGCAAGAGCCTGAGTGATTCAACTGCCGACGTTGACATGGCTTCCTCTGCCCCGAAGATTGCGGAAGCCGAAAAACACGATGCCCCTAGTACCGTCGCCCGCAAAGCCAAGGCCCTGGCGAGTCAGATAAAGGAGAGCAAACACTTCATTGTCTTTACTGGCGCGGGTGTCTCTACTTCTGCCGGTAGGCCTCACTCCCCAGACTACACGCCTCTGTCTTAATCATGCCACGCAGGTATTCCCGATTTCCGCGGTCCCGAAGGCGTCTGGACCTTGCGTGCACAAGGGAGACAGTCCACCGTAAAGTCTGTGAGCACGTTGCAAGCCATTCCAACGCCTGCGCACATGGCACTTCTCGAGCTCCAGAATCGCGGTCTCTTGAAGTACTTGATTAGCCAGAACTGCGATGGTCTGCATCGAAGAAGCGGGATACTGCCTGTAAGTCTACAAGATGTAGATGAACAAGGATCTCAGGTTCTTACTGAACCCTCACAGGACAACATATCCGAACTTCACGGCAACAACAACCGTGAATGCTGCAAAGGCTGCGGGAAAGAGTACCTTCGCGGTAAGAAACCATGTCCTAATTCTTCGGGTTTCCTGTTCTTACATGTCGCAGACTTCCGCGCCGTCGCCACCTACGAAGTCACCGTCCACGATCATCGCACGGGGCGAAAATGCGCTCGTTGCGGAGAACCCCTTCACGACACCATCATCAACTTTGGAGAGTCGTTGCCCGAGCAGCCTCTCCAACGCGCTTTTGATAACGCAAAAATGGCTGACCTTTGCCTGGTTCTTGGATCGTCGCTCACCGTCACGCCGGCCAACGAGATTCCTGAAGTCGTCGGTCGAAGGAAGGATGCTAAGCTGGCCATATGCAACCTTCAGAGCACGCCGCTGGATAAGCTGTCTGAGCTACGGATTCATTCCGAGGCTGATGCCTTGATGATTGCAGTGATGGAGAATCTCGACATCCCGATCCCGCAATTCATCCTCCGCCGTCGCCTTGTCGTTCAACTCAAAAGCCAGGATGAGAATCGGCATGAACTGACGGTAGGTGGTGTCGACGTAGACGGCACACCGGTCACCTTTCTCCAATCGGTAAAACTCGAGAACAACAGAAGGCTCATCCGGAATGAGCCATTCGCCATTCAATTCCGTGGAACGCTTGACCCTGGACTGGAGTTCAATCTCGAGCTGGAGTTCATGGGGCACTACGGCGAGCCTAATTTGAAGCTCGTTCACCAGTACAACGGAGTACAAGATGCAGCGGGCTTGTATCACCTTGAGTATAACCCTTACACTGGGGAGTGGAAGGCCATACAGGAAATTGTTCTCGATGATTCTATACGTTAGAAGCCGGTCGGTGTGGAAGTACTGTTGTGCCTTGCCTGGCACTTAAGTTGGCAGTTAATCACGTTTAGTTGCGAGTTCTTTGTATGCTATATGCAGCAGCAAGAGACATGGACGAGATTAAATGAAATTCGAATAAATTCTGCCGCTTCTTGTATAACCGGGTCACAGAAGGAGCCGAGGAACTTTTCCAAAAGGAATTTGATTACGGGCAAAATGATAGCACATGAACATAACGGTTTTAGTTTAGTCCAATCTTGATTTCCCTTCAGACGGCTCATATATCTCACAGGTTCACAAGACCTTAAAATGTGCTGGCTACAGCCGAGCTAATAGTTCTTTACAAACCTGACAATTAGCTACGTCAAGGTCGTCAACAAGTGCTGCTTTTGCTTAAAAAATGCAATTAACTTCTCGTACCGAATGGATCGTTTTACTTTCTTCTCGAATGAAAGCGTTTCCTACTGCCGCATTGATTGCTGCTCTTTGTACAATGGCCTGTGAATGGATGTATCTGCTCCAGAATAACGCGGATGGCGGATTTCTTAGAACAAGGAGGACGAGCCGTTGTTCCATAGTTTTATACACCACCAGAATTCTCATATCATAATGTGAGTGCGGGTGGCTCATAATCAAGGCCATTAACAAGGCATGGCCAAGTCCTGTCAAAGCAGTCTGCGATATGTCAAATCCAACTCCCGAGGACCCTTCCGAATGGAAATGTCAATGCCATCGGCGTCGAGTGCTACGCGCAGGAGTGCGGTGACTCTCCAGAGCCTCTGGGCCGCTGTGGTTGCATCCCAAAGCCCGAGACTTGGCTCGTTGGGGAGTCCAGAGCCACAAGCCAGAACGTTTTATTAATGTTGGATTGCCATGGAGTGTTCCTGGAGCCCCATTTGGAGAGCTCAACTGTGCTGGTGGTGTGGGTGTTGTCTTAGAATAAGTTAATGGCCTTCAATCATTATCGCAAGGTAGATGCAGAGTAGGAGATAGAACAATTGCAACCAGGTCATCCCTGAGAGCATACTAAATCTGGTTGAAGTCTATGGCTTTTAGCACTGGTATGTTTGGGGGAAAAACATCTTGCTGAGTGAAGCTTCGCAAGTGATCACTGTCATCCTTCCTGTCATGTTGGCAAAGTAGTACAGGGGCTGGCAGCCATGACACGAACCGATGAATGTCCTGGCTATTATAAGTAATTGCAACCCCTTCTCTGCCTATGTCTTTTCGTATCTTTCACGAGGAAGATTACATCCTTTTCTCCGGGTCTGGTCAACCGGATAAAGCAGTCAGCCTTGAAGTAGGAAAGATCAGCAGAGCCCTGCACGCTCACCTCAACTTCCCCACTTGAACACCCCGGCTCTGGGGAACATTGATGGCATACCGCAAACCAGGGATGTGTGTTTGAACCAACAACATCAAGGGAGAATGCGGGGTGGGAAACGTGGAGCCGGGAACGCAACATGACGTTACATCCGCGGTTGGTTGTTGACGAAACAACTGGTGCGGGTCGGGACCTGGCTTACGGTAGCATAGGCTAAACCTGGTCGAAGCTGGCTCATTGTTACGCTGTCCAGCCTTTTCCGTTGAAGCTTTTCCGCCGGTGGGTTGCGGGCGAACCCTTGTCCTGAAGGTGATCCTGCCGGTTTCAATGCCGACGCCAAACAGTAGCTTATGTACATTGCCCAAAGTGCACGAAGATTCCCGTTTAGCCTAAATCCTTATCATGCACAGATTGAATACACGTCTTTTTGACAAGGCCAAGCCCATGCCGTGATTGCAACTGAGACCACCAGACCGCCGACAACTGGGTCATGCATGGGCTGGCATGCCAATCAACCTATCCGATGGACTGGAACATGTCGATGAATCGGGCCTGTTAATGGGTAGCTTCCAAGGTATGGTAAGGCGTCATTTAGGCTATATCGACAAATCCTACAGATATGCCTCCGTATATATCAGTAATATCTTCTAGTATCAAGCATTTGGTTCCTTGCTGGCCTCAACCTATGATCTTTCTAGAAACACAAACAAAACCAAGGCCATCCATACAACAACCGTCAAAATGGGCGCGATAGCCGCGGCAGGCGCCTACGATGCCGCCCTGCAGAGACGACAAGCCCTGATGGGCGCAAGCGGAGCTCGAGCCCTCGTCAAGAACTTCAAGGTCTTTCGGATCGCCGCATTCGCCTGCATCGGCGGCATTCTCTACGGGTACAACCAGGGGATGTTCTCAGGCATCTTGGCCATGCCCTCGTTCGGGAAGCGTACGGTTCTTCGGTCGTCTGATTTGATCTGGAGATGGACCTGACGGTTTGCAGATATGGACGGGTATATCGATAAACCCACGCTCAAGGGCTGGCTCACGTCGATTCTTGAGCTGGGTGCGTGGCTTGGCGCGATTCTTTCTGGGTTTATCGCCGAGGTGTGCTCTCGAAAGTACGGCGTGTTGATTGCGACTGGTGTCTTCATCCTGGGCGTTATTGTCCAGGCGACTTCGATTACCGCCGGCCATGAAGCTATTCTTGCCGGACGTTTCATAACGTGAATATTCTCTTTCCAGTTTCTTAGAATGTTGTGCTGATCAAATCTAGTGGCATTGGAGTCGGTAGTCTCTCCATGATTGTCCCCCTTTACAACTCGGAATGCGCTCCTCCGTATGTCTTCTCCATCTGCGGCCGAGCTCATCTTAGAAACTCGCCTCACTAACACTCCATCACAGCGAGGTTCGAGGAGCGCTAGTGGCTTTGCAGCAGCTAGCCATCACGTTTGGAATTATGATTAGTTTCTGGATCGACTAGTGAGAATCCCCCGCTGGTATCACGCGTTGGTTACCGACTAACCTCAACAGCGGATGCAACTACATCGGAGGCACATCCGAAGACACCCAGTCCGACGCCGCTTGGCTCGTCCCAATCTGTCTCCAAATCGCACCCGCCGTCATTCTCTTCGTCGGCATGATCTGGATGCCCTTCTCCCCTCGCTGGCTGATCCACCACAACCGAGAAGCCGAAGCTCGCGAGATCCTGGCCAATCTCCGCGATCTCCCGCCGGACCACGAACTGATCAAGCTCGAATTCCTCGAGATCAAAGCCCAGTCGCTGTTCGAGAAGCGCAGCCTCGCTGAGCAGTTCCCTCGCCTGCAGGCGCAGACGGCCTGGAATACCTTCAAGCTCCAGTTTATTGCTATCAAGGCCCTGTTCCAGACGCGTGCCATGTTCAGGCGCGTCATTGTGGCAACTGTGACGATGTTCTTCCAGCAGTGGACTGGGATTAACGCCGTGAATATTTTCTACTTCATGCTTGAGATTCGGGATACTGACGAACGACTAGGTTCTCTACTATGCTCCGCAAATCTTCAGTCAACTAGGTCTGAGTGAGACAACTACAAGTCTGCTTGCCACCGGTGTAGTGGGCATCGTCATGTTCATCGCCACCATTCCCGCCGTCCTATGGATCGACCGAGCTGGCCGTAAGCCCGTGTTGACAGTGGGTGCCATCGGCATGGGCACTTGCCACATCATCATCGCCGTTATTCTTGCGAGGAACATTGATCATTTCCATGAGCAGCCTGCCGCCGGGTGGGCAGCCGTGTGCATGGTATGGCTCTTTGTGGTTCACTTCGGATGTAAGTCTCCCTTTACGATGTTACGTCTTCGGTAATGCAGCTCAGAGGCTAACAATGGAAGATTCCTGGGGTCCATGTGCGTGGATCATCATCGCGGAGGTGTGGCCGTTGAGCACACGACCATATGGCGTGGCGCTTGGTGCGTCCAGCAACTGGATGTGAGTAATTACCTCAGAAAGAGATGAACAAATGCTGACAACCTGGCCTAGGAACAACTTCATGTATGTTAATAAACATCAAGTATATGTCTTCAACTTACCTCGTCTAGCGTCGGCCAAGTCACACCGGATATGCTCACCAGCATGACCTACGGCACGTACATCCTCTTCGGGGTGCTCACCTACCTGGGCGCTGCATTTGTGTGGTTCACTGTGCCCGAAACCAAGCGGCTCTCCTTGGAAGAAATGGCAAGTCCACAGTTACGCGTCCGCTAGTGACTTTAGACCGCAACTAATGGAATCACTAGGACCTCATTTTCGGCTCCGAGGGAACTGCACAGGCCGACACAGAGAGGATGGACGAGATCAACCGTGAAATCGGCCTTTACAACATCCTTCACCGGAGCCATGACGACGTTGAGCATATGGACGATGTGGAAAAGGAGCATCACGTTTGATTCCGGAGACATGGTGGAAATTGACCTGAGCGAACAGAGGAGGCTTGGCTTGTCTTCCCCCAATACCCTATTGTTCGACGGGATCTTCTCGCGCACCTAACTAACTCCGACCAATTGCCCCTCGCCAGAGTGTCAGTGAAGAACTCCAGATCTCCATCTTTATTCCAGGCTCTATGCGGGGATGTGTTAGTCGTGGTAGACTAGTAATCAATCAAAGCCACTCAATTTGGTCTCTATTATTCTGCCTCAGCCGCAATCCGAGGAATGACCAACTCCCTTTTGCGTGTTGGCCACTCCTTTCACAGCTCATTTCAAGTTCCGAGACATCGGGTCACCTGGGCTCGGTTCTATGCAGCCTGTCTGCAACCGCCGCCCAACAGGCCACAACTTGGATGGCAGTGCAGGTTCTAGAAGCCCGTCTTGACGCGGATGCAACTGATGCGACATATGCGTTTTACTCAGCCCTTCTCCTTTGACCACCCCCCATCCTACTACATCGGAACTCGGCATCATCCGACTTGAACAGAGACAAAAACAAAAGAGCCAACAACCAGGTCCGAACCATGCAGCTGACGACATTATGCAGGGCAAAGCCTCGATGCTCACCTTTCCTTGCATAGGCGGGCGAGCACTAAGGCGGGTGACGATGGCCTGGACAGGACGAAGTGAGACACAGCCGTACGGCCTTGGTGTGTCGGGTCAGACAAGCCCACAATTGTCAGCGCTCGCGTGGCCCAGGAGGAATGCGTCCTGCCCCCAAGAATGGATGCGGAGCGTGGCTGACGTTTGTCGATCCGTGCAGATGCGCCATCGAGCAGCATGGAGGAAGCAAGGGCTGAGCAGTCACGAGCGAGGTCCGGTGGGTATTGTTGTTTTCCCTGTGGCGGCATGCATATGGTGTTGACGATGATCCAGAGTTCCACTCTTTGTGTCTCGGTTGTGTGTTCTAGCCGGACGGAACGGAGGGAAGAGGTCATGGCGGTTCCGAGCTCAGGTACAATCGTCTGGGATTCGCATGTCACTGCAGGTATCAGACTATGACGGCACGGTAGCTATTGACTACGTGTCTCACCTTATTGAGGATCACCCAATTGACTCCCGGACAGAAGCTGTTGCTGACCAGATTGCCATCTACGATCACGATCTAGACTAACTAGCCTCACGCACGCCGTCACCCTCTGCTTACCACACCGGCTTGGCTGGCTGTCCCGGATGACGCACCCATAGGTTATCTCCGTCTTACACTTGACGCCTAGAACTAGCTTCCTGCTCAACTACTGCATGAACTACGCACTCGTTGGCTGTCCGTCATCACACTTGTCACACAACTCTAACACCACCAAAATCCATTTCCGGCAATTCCCACGTGCCGCACAGATGGTTAGCCCGTCACGATTTCTGACCATGCTACGCCCGGTGGCTGAAGTGGCATTCCCGTTTGCAGAGCCGTACAGTGTTGGTGGGAAGGTGGCGTGCCCTCTTGGTGTTTCAGCTCACTTGTTGCTATCTGTGCAACGTTTTTGTTCAAAATGCATCGTAGCTGATACTGCGTAGAAGAAGTCGTCGTCCCTAAACAACAAGGTATAGCAATGGCCATTCTATACCGCAGACGCGTTCCATAATCCCCAAAATCCTCGCACACGAAAAGTCCCATCTCTCTCGCTCAAAGACGCCAGAATAAACTTTGGGGTTGGGGGTATCCTTTGATCCTTTGATCCTTTACAACACTGAAAAGCCCAACTGTCCGTGGAAAGCCTGCCGTGGTTTTTTTTTTTTCTTTCTTCTTTTCCACAAGCTCCGAGATGGTAAGCACGGTGCACACCCCGTGTAAAAGAAAAATCCTACAAACATTACTGCTGCACACTGCCCACTTCCTGCTCCCCGTAGCCGCGGTCCTAGTTGTCGGTGGACCGGGTGGACGCAGACCCCGGCCGACGCCCGGTTTCTTGAAGGATCTTGGCGTCCTCGAGCGCCTCTCTCTTGGCGAACTCGTCGAGGAGCTTGTGGGCGGTTTCCAAGGGAAGATCGGCGATCATGGCGCTCAGTTCCTGTGCAGAAATAGTTAGCCAAATGGTTGTTCGGGCTCGGTTGTCTCGGATGTGGCTGGATGCTGGGGAGGTCTGGATCTCGGATACAAGCAGTCACTCGGTGTTTGTGTCTCAGATGCAAGATGTGTGATGCATCCTGCACGATGCAAGCCCGGAATCCAGATCCCATCCAAAAATCAAAGCGCAGAACGTTCTAGGTCGGGTCACACGTACAGGTGGGAACACATCGGACGGATGATACTTGAACTCCTCCATCATGCGGTTCAGGCGCAGCACCTGCTTCCACGGCACGATGGTATCGCCGATCAGGAAGCTCGGGAAGCGCGCCATGGCCGTCTCCTCGAGGATCCAACGGCGCTGGAAGTACTGGCGGGTCATGAAGTCGTTGCACCCGACCCAGTGCGGCATCATGAAGGGGATCTCGCCGTCCGGGCCCGGCGACCAGATGTGCGTTATCGACGCCGCCCACTTGTGCGTCGGCGAGTAGTCCTCCGGGTGCTTCTCCCGGTCACCCGGATCCCCCCAGTGCGCCGGCATGGCGTCCTCGATCTCGGCCAGCGTCGCCATGGCCACGTCGGTGTGCTCGGCCTTGGGCCCCAGCCAGCCGACGACGAGCTCGGCGGAGCGGTAGATCTGCCTCATCTCGACGAGCTGCCTGGACTTCTCGAACTCGTCGCGCTGGTTGACGCACAGCAAGTCCACCCACACGCGCAGGGCGCGCGGCCGCAGGACATCGCCGTCGCGGGACGACTGCGGGCCCACGCCGAAGAGCTGCCTTAGCCAGCGGGGCGCGCCATGCGGGCGCCTAGCGGGCTTGCGTTGGAAGCGCTGCGAGATGGTCGGGTAGAAGACGGCGCGGACGTGCTTGAGGGCCTGGGCGAGGTGCGTGGTGATGGTGACGGGGCGGCCGTTGACCAGGATCTTGTCCGTGTCGGTCGCGTCGCCGTAGAGGGACGAGAGGGCGATGTACTCGAGGTCGTCGGTGAGGCTGGTGGTGACGAGGCGGCACTCGACGGCGTCGTTGAGGTTGCGGGCGGACTGGATCTCGAGCAGGCGGATCTCTCGCCGCAGGGGGTCGAGGCGTCTATACGTGAGGCCCATTGTGCCTCCTTGCCTCCCTCGGGCAGTGTATCACTCAGTGCGGGTGCAACTCAGCCCGGGCGTGTGTGACAGTTGGTTCAAGCTGCAGGACGTGGACTCCTCTCTGGGTCCTCAGTTCAGGGTAACAGCTGCAGATGATGGGCAGGGATCTTTTCTTCTTCTGCGGCCTGGAACACTTTCAGCGGGCATCTCCTCTAGTTCGTGAGCAGCACCAATTCATTCATCGACGGGACCAACAGCAGCAAAGCAAAACAAAGCTCCAATGCAACCCGAGTCTGCCGGGCACCAACCACGCCCAGCACAGGGCGGGATGCCGGCGTTTATACCCAGACCGACCAACATGCGTTTCCGGCAGGCATCATGCTTTCGGTTGAGCCAGCTACCGGACGTGCATTCCAGGGCGGCGCAGGGATGGGGATTGGGCTTACAGAGGACGCGGTACATGGACTATCAGGGACGAGCCATCGAGAGTACCAGCCCAGCATTCCTTGGCCGCCACCACCGGCTTTCCAGGTATCTCCAGCTATGACGGGGGATAGCGTCAGTAGCAGCAAAACCTGTGTGTTACCTTACACTAAACTCCCACGCAAGTACGTACACGACAGTACGAAGAGCAACTAGCACGACGACGGGCGCCCTTTACCCCTTGCAAACTCTGCTCCGAACGCACACAGACACACACAGCAACGTACACAGTAGCGTGGGAAACATCATCCTCCCCCCCATTGATTCCCCCTCGAAGCCTAGAAGCAGCGCCTCAGCCGCGGATCGAGTCCCTCCAACTGGCCTGCCCCACGAAAATATATCCACCGGGGGCTTGACTATCGCCGGGAGAAGAGAGGGGATAATTTTCGGACTTGGGAGACAGCCCTTTTTTAGTGTGCCGGCGGGGGGGGCCCAAGTCTCGTCCGTCACTAATAAAACAGATTGCTGCTTGCCCCGGCCGCAAAACAAAAAAAAAGAGCAATCTTGTCGGTATGTGAAGCAAATTGCGTCCAGGAATCCCTGTCTTTCTCCTCTGTGAGACGATCATGGCATCTTTCTGGAGTAGTGGCGTCTCTAGCGTCCCACTTCCCAAGAACCAAGTTTGCATGCATGCGTTTGCGCGGCATCCTGTACGTACTGTACTGTAGGCACCCCCTTTTTTCTTCCCTTTGGGACTCTGTTGGTTGCTCGCCCGCGGCCCACTGCCACGGCGTCGGAAGCGTTCGTTACCACCGTCCTGGAGGCGAGATTCCTCGGCACGTTGGTCCAATCCCTGCTGTAAGCCGAGTCTGGACGACGTGCGGTGCCAGCCAGCGACACTGAGACGAACACGCGAGACAGACAGCCAAAGACTGGGATGGTCGTCCGCAGAAGAATCCGTCTAGATCAGCTAGTTTGCGGCCTCATCTGCCCAAGTGTCTGCTAGTCTAGCTCGCTCGCCTCCTCCTTGTTTCTCTCCTGTGCCACCTCCGCCTCGCCTCGCCTCGCCTCGAACCCCCCCCCCCCCCCCTCCTTCTCACGCACGCAAGCACTTACTCTCACACCACGCCAGTGCACGTGTCGTCTGCTGCAACTTGTCGTCCCGTAATCTGTAGTTCGGCCTCGGGGCCGGGGTCCCGGCGGGTCTAATATACGGGAAGTGGCCAGGTCGTTGCAGAGTCCCCTCGTCGAGTGGATCGCCACCCCTTCAACCAGACGGCCAAGATCCATCCGCCTCCCAGTCTACTATGTACGTACCGTAGTACTGCCATGGTCGTAGCTCCATGTACTCCCCTGTCTTGGTCCCCCCGTGGGCCCAGTCCGTCAGGAAAGAGACTGTAGTCACACGGAAACTATCACAAGTTGCCTGTGTGTGCTCCCTTTCAAACTCCTCCTGCACAGATTCCTGCAGCTGGCAACCAACAGCATGAACTAGTCGCCATCGCCATGCTCATCCTGACCACCCTCAGTCAAAGGCCAGACGTGCGTCGGCCAGAACGCTCCATTCGGCCAAGAAGACCTCATCCATTATCCACTTCCCTTTCTTTGCGTAACCGCCGTAGTCCAGTCTCTTTCCCGGGCATTCTCCCGTGTCCAGCGTTTCATATCATACTTAACTAGTCCCGCCGTCCGTGCTCATATCGCCCTAATCCTCGAGGTTGCTTTTCTTCCCAGTCCTCTACCCTCTTCTGATCCTGGAGCTGCTTCAAAGCGCATCTCACTGCCTACCCTTACCTATACGAATACTCCTTTGCGGAATAATACTCCATACTTTCTTGAAACCATGTTCAACTTTAGTATTCACACCGCCGCCACGGCCCTATGGGACATCTTCTTCCGGAACGACGTCGTTCTAGACGATGAGCTCCTGGCCAAGGAGCCTGAGCGCCTCGCTTCCCTCGTCGGGCCGATCTGCGCCCAGATGCTGGAGCAGTTGAACTATCCGGGCGCCCCGAAACTCAAAGGCGAGGCCGTTGAAGCTCTGCTCGAGTACATGCACAAGAGGGCCGTCGAGATTGGCGTGCCCCTCGACACCGCCATCTCTGCCAAAGGCTTCCGCCTGGGCTACGCTGAAGGACTGGCACGTTGAAACGCTGCTCCCCTGTGTTTCGTGAGGACATCTTGTGTTTGCTAACACCGCCCCCCAGCTGGCTCACCCCAACCATCCCGTCCACGTCCAGGGATATGTCGGGCTCTTCACCTGGCTAGTCGTTCAGTTCGACGACATTGTCGGCCAGAGCAACGAGATGGTCGAGGAGGCGCTCCTCTTCCAGCAGCGGTTCTTCCAGGGCGAGACCCAGCCCAATAATCTGCTCGAGGGCATCGCGAGCCTGATCCGCGAGGCCCATGTGCACTTCGACCCCGTCATGGCCAACCTGCTGCAGATCTCCGTGCTCAAGTTCCTGACGAGCAACTCGCTGGAGCGCCACGACGGCTTCCAGAACATGTCCGTCACCAGGGCCGGCGAGCAGTTCCCCCATTTCTATAGAGATATGTCAGGCATGAATGTGGCCTACTCCGTCTTCTGCTACCCCAAGGCCCTCTACCCTGACGTCGGCGCCTTCCTGGAGGCGATCCCGGACATGGCCAAGTTCATCGACATCTCCAACGATGTGCTATCGTGAGTACCCCAGTCTGTCTGTGTGTAATCCTAGACGGCTCTCGTTAACGCCTTGCCAGGTTCTACAAGGAGGAGCTGGGCGGAGATACGAGAAACTACCTCCACAACCGAGCGACCTGTTCGGGTAAGTCGATCATTACCGTTCTGGAGGAGGTGAATGAGGAGACCATCACGGCTGCAAGAAGGGTCGAGAAAATCCTCAAGGGCAGGGGTATATACGCACAGTCCTGGAACGAGAGCATCAGAGGCTACATGGCCATGCACACCACAAACCCCAGGTACAAGCTCAAGGACTTGGGGCTGGGCGAGGAGCATCCCCTTGCTCCCTTTGAGCACAAGATAGGCGAGTTCTTCGAGCGGAAAGCCCAGGCAATCAGGGCGTGAAGAACTCAAGGCATGAAGATGTCAGCCGGGGCATGAAGGCGTCCAGGCATGAGATGTCAGGGCATGAAAGGGAGGGAACAACGGTGCATGGCGGCGGGAATTTTGACATGACAGAACATAGCGTGATGGGAACAAGATACATTGGGAAATTGTTTAGGTATAGGGTTGGGTTCGCGTTGCTTTAGGTAGTCTTTTTAATCGTCTCTCTATCCCCCATCTCTTCGTCCACCGCTGCTTCGCGAAGGGAGGCTTCGTGTCTAGTTTTGGCTCACTATGCCGGAAACGTGGCTGGCTGTCAAACAGTGGATATAACGTATTGGAACGCACACCACCACCCTCTCTGACGTTCGCCTAAGGTAAATAGTTTGCTTTGACGCTGTCAGACTTCCCACCCGGCGCCAAACCCGGCCGTAGAACAGAACAGAACAAGGGAAAAACTGGGGCCGTTGGGGAGCGTCTTTCCGGGCGAGGACGACGACGCCCGAAATGACGGTGAGGCAGCCCTTGGACGATCGCATAGGGAAAGCCTAGGCCGCAAGTGGGAGTAATCATCCCACCCCGTCTGGGGACCACGTCGTCTAGCTTCGCTCTCAATGTCGATCCACATTCCTCATCGACGGACGACAAAAAGACAGCGGCCGCAGTCGGGGCTGGAAGGATTCCCCGCCAAACCAGCCCGCCTGACTTTCGAGCCCAACGATCCCTAGGCAGATGCAAGTATTGCCGAAGAGAGTAGAGGAGGGAGTCCGAGCCATCAGAGAGCCCAAAAGGCCGCATTGGTCTTCGTCAGGATTGTGGCTGATAGCTGAAGCTTTCGAGCACATCCCTATCCGTACAGGGAACCACACGCCCGGCCAATGGCCTGCCGCATCCCGGCCCGTCCGTGGAGCGGGGTGGGGCCGAACGACTGCCGAACCATCGGAAGCTTCCGTGAGCATCCAAGACATATCTAGAAGCAGCCGTTCACCGAGAAATGCTGGCTTTCGACCAAGCTTTTCCAGCGCGGCGTAATGTTTTCTAGTCTCTGGATGACACGCAGCGAGCTTCTACGCCACAAACGCCTTGAAGAGCTGCCTCTTGGCGGTCCCACGGCCGTTTCCCGATCCCTGGTCGATAGGATGGTTCGCCGATCGGGCGGGACACGACGACTTTGATAAAAAGACGTCACCCAAGGCTGAAATATACGCGGGAACGCATGGGCGGCGCCGGCTAAATGCGATGCCTTGGCTGCAAGCATCTTCGGCACTGCGCTGCGTGTGACAGGCTGCAAGGTTGACCGCATCCTGGGCCGCTTGGCAATCAGAAATGGTCCCTTGCTTGCGTCGTGCAGGGATCGGTGGCAGGAAAGCCGGGGACCAATTTGTTTGCAACACCTGGCAACGGTCATGTGGACCTTTATCCCGGTCGGTTCTGCAGTGGGAACAGACCCCGTTTTGGAGTTCCTCGTTGGGATTTCTTTCGATGACAGTTCAATATCAGAATGTGAGCATCGGGCATGTAAAACTAGTCTACTGTAGTAGCGTTCTTCTCAAAGCGATATCTCTCCAACGCCTCGTTGATCGCCCATTTTATCGATCTATTGCCGTGATTACCAATATCCCATGCTACGTGGTATGAGGAGGGGGGGTTTGATCGTGACTCGGCTCTTCTTAGACTGTTGCGACAACAACGACCCCGCCGAACCAAGTGAGGAGCACATGATAACCAGATGTGCTAGTGGACAGTAAACGTCGTCTCGTTCTTGAATACTCAAATCATGTGTACCCCCACCTCGATGTAACATGTGAGATAATAGTATCCTGCCTCAGTACTTACACCACTTGAGGTTTGAGACGGAATGACAGCTCTATTGACCGCCACTCTTGAGATAGTATTTTTCCGACTCACCTTGTTCTTTTTCCGTTTGCTCCATGTGAGCATTTGTTTGATTCCGCTGTCTTCAGTTGTATCGCAGTCCAGAGATAAAAGCTTCTTCCTATAATTCTTAGGGATCCTTCAAAGTAGACGTCATGAGTGAATACCTCACGACATCCACTTCGTAGGTGGGAATTTCCTTCCAACCCCATTCGGGAAACAAGCTGCCATGCAATAGACTTTCTTAGCAACGTGCCCCATGATCACCTTGCTTCGCATTGATCCCGCACCCTGAGCCTGTCTCTGCAACTCGTCTGCACTCTAGACCAGACCCATCACGGGGTTCCCGCTCGGGTTCGGATGCAGGGCTTGGGGTTGTTCGAACTCTAAAAGCAACCAGGGTCGAAATTAAAGATTTCCATGCGAGACAACCAGTTAATCCTAGTAAATTCGCTTTCATCATCCAGGGTGAACAAAACGCACATGTAGAAAGATACAAAAACTCTTTCTTAGTACCTATCTCCGCTTTATTATAGTTAGAACCCATCTTCTATCTCCCCTACTTCCCAATAATCAAGAGGTGAAGTGTCCTCATCTGACGAACAGCGGTACGTTTTGACTTTTGACATGATCGTCGGAAGTCATTCTGTCATTTTATATGGAGAGCAACTGTCGAACAACATCAGTCTCCGAGGTAACGCCTTTGAAGGTCTTTCCATATTCCACGAGGCTCCATATACGCCCTGCGGAATCGAGGGCTGCTCGAATCCGAGGAGCGGTGAAGCCGCTTTCATCCCTCAAGCAAGCGTGCTATAAAGGGCCAGACGGCCAATGATACTCTCGCTATCTGCATACATGGTCGTGCAGTAGGCTGATCAGAAGAAGCAGAAGTTCCGTTCAAGTAGGGGTCGTACCCAACCAAAACATCCATCACAGTACATGCCTCCTATGCAAGTGGGTTGGGATTTGAATCGAACCAGCGTGAATGTTCCTTGGGACAAGTCCACTCGTCCCAAACTTTCAGTTGTCAAAGTAGATGCCAGACAACGGTGATACGTGGGTCAATACCCAGTCTTGAGAAAAGCAGGCCCTGGGTCTCCCCTGACCTATCGTCATAGCGCCAGTGACAGAGCCAAATTAGAATGAGTTATAGGTTACATATGTGATGGCCACACAGAGGAACCTCAGTCTGGTCAGATATCAAATATCCTAACTTGCGGAGATGTCAGACACGGTTGTCGTCAGTTCCCACTGCCGTAGCGCTTATAATATCAGATCAGCAACATTCAATCATGACCATACCACGGATAGTTATCCACATTACTTCATTTGTGCCCAGTCTACCAGATGTCAAGTCTTCGGGGCCGAAATGGGAGGCCTCCTCGTACTCATCCGCGTATTGGATAGGACCCCTCCCCCAAGCCGGACGCGAATAAGTTCCCAATCAACTATCATTTGGTCTTCGTAAATATGTAAAGAAGAAAACTCTATTAATATTGTAAGACTCCAGCTGAGGTAGAAGGGTGGAATCCTCGTCAGTCAATATATAAGGATGATGCTGTGAAGCAGGCTGGGTTGACTTTCGGTTATCGTATGCAGAAACCTTTCTGCTCCCCTCAAGCTTTCGGCAAGAGACGTCCCATCCGTGTCGCTTTTCCGCAATATGAGTTGCTGATTGAGATTCTGGAGCGGTTTCTTTGACTATGCTAGGGACGCAACAGTCTTCTTGCTTTCGCTGCTCCTTGCTTTTAAGGCCACTGTGCTGCATATATTATTGATTGCCTCTGTCTTGCGAATATCAGGGACTTACCTATGGGTTCGGTTCAATCCCTAATCCAAATTGATAGGACTTAGTACGTCCTGTTTCTTGGCAATGTGGTCAGTGGGGCAGAAGCGTACCCATCCATGGATGTTGAGCAGCCGACGTTGCAGATAGTCGATCGTCTGGGCGCGTGCACGAGTTTGGAGACGAAGTCCAGCCCTTTTTCCGACATGAGTTTCGTTCGGCAACTGGGAAACCAACCATTTCACGGGCATACTGGAACAAATTGCCTGGGCCCTGGAAGGAGTGGTGTTGGTCGGTCTTTATAAACGACAGCTCTCAGCGACCACATACCTACGGAAAGGTAAAGGATCTATCCAGGGTAACGCTCATAGCCTCTAGAACAGCGATCCTCAATGTGTCACGTCGAATTGTAAGAGAATTGAACTTTATAATGTCGTCTCCTGCTGATACCACAATTCGTATTTACAAAACCACTGGGGCTCCTTTCTAGCGACCAAGACATTCTGAGCGACTGTATTGACGACCTGGATAGAATGCCCAATCCCTCAATACACAATTCCGGACTTTAGATCTTGGTGAATGAAACCATTATCGCGCACCTGCCAGACCTTCCAAAATCTGCCCCATAATTTGTCTATCAGTTGGGGAAGGTCGCGCTGTAAATAGCCAAGTGCTAGGAACTCCCTCACAATGAAAACTGTACGCGTTCAGCCATCCATATGAACTCACAAAATAATTGCTGCACTGGTTCACTATTACCATTACGGTTCATGGCCCGCAACTCCTGGACACACATTGGGATGCGAGAACTTCATGGCCGGTTCAAGTTCAAGTCTTACCCTGAATTTTTCGGCTTTCTATTTTACGATTCCGTGAACATCCCAAGACACCGGTAGGTTCTTTAGACCATCTTGAGCATTTCTTGAGGGCAATGAGCGTTAGACTAGTTCTCGCAGTGGTCACGGCAGCAGATCTCTGCCTCAACACAACTTATTCGGCGAACTGGCTCCTCAGACATATCTTGTCGATGCAATCCTCTGCGACTCAAACCTTGACGTCCCCGCCGCCAGGGCAGACACGGAAGATTTGACGAAGAAGCCAAGCCAAGCCAAGCCGATACAGCCGTTTTGGGCCTCTTGCATGCTACGGACTCGTTAAAAGGAAGGATCTAGAAACACGGCGGCTTGCGTCCCTGGACTTGGTCTTCTGTATGCCAACAGAAGAATTGCCTGTTACATTGGGGCAACAACTGATGCAGCCGTCGACTTTCAGTTTGGCAAATATCCTGAATGTCGCGAGGCAACTTGCTAGGGCCGTCAGTTTTGTCCATGCGTGTGACTTTGTTCACAAAAGTATCCGGTCAGAGGCAATCCTATCATTTCCTAGTAGCGACACCACAGGCAACAGCGAGTGGCTAGGCGATGCTTACGTGCTTGGCTTTGACTCCTTTCGCAGCGTGAACTTCCATACTCTTCTTAAGGGCGGTGCCGCATATGAACGAAACCTATATCGACACCCATGTCGCCAGGGAGTTCGCGCAGGACAAATACACCATGCAGCATGACTTGTACAGCTTGGGAGTTTGTCTGTTGGAAGTCGACTTGTGGGTGAGCTTTGTCGAATACGAACCAGGCGATGGAACAAGCGAAGCATCACCAAGTGGTTCTCTGGTATTAGAGATAAATGACTTCAAGCAAGAGACGTTGGGTTCCAAACCTTCGTCCTTGATCAAGGATCATCTAATCCTTCTTGCAGAGTCCAAACTTCTAATGAGGATGAGTGATAAGTATACGTCCGTCGTGGTCAGCTGCCTCACCTGTCGTGACGAAGGAAATAGAGACTTTAGTGGAGAGAGTGACTTGCGCAATGAGGACGGAATTTTGATTGGATTGAGGTTCATCGAGAAGATCCTGCTCCGGCTGAGCGAGATTGCATTTTGAGAAACCTAGAAAATGTCCAACCGCTGTGTCAAGGCTTATGTCCACGGCTGTCGAACTTACTTCGATTACATGTTGCCGTGAAAGGCCAAGTCTGCCATGATGACAAAGGTGCAACATAGCTGTTATGCTAGTCAATGTGGCCTTCGATGAACAGGCCCTGATGTGCAGAATGGTCACCAAGCGGCGAAGGGGGTTGAGCAACGCATGCTCAGCACTATCTGAGAGTCAAATGGTAGTATTTCGAGGCCCTGAATGCCGGCCAACAAGTGCCGGAATGTAAACAATGGTTCAATATTGGCCACGTTCTGCCACGCTGCAGGTCTGTTTGGATTAACGGGTAGGCTAACCATCAAGACACCAGCCAGCCTCTCGTCAAGCACGAATAACTCCGGATTGCACTCTAAAGCCAAGCTCAAGACGGATCGCCCAGGCGGTTCCCTCGTGTCTAGCCATGAGTCTGCGGAGAAAAGGGGGTTTTACCTAGTCCCGTGTCCGACAACAATCTCACCAGCGAGCCATACAGCATAAGCCTCAGGACTCCTTCCTTTTTTTCGGTTCTGCTCCCGGTGAACAAACAGATAGAGGGCGAGCCGGATATGTTCATTGTCGCTGAGTGAGGGAGAACGGCGAGCAACCGTGAAGTTGAAGAGTGTTGAGGTCGTAGATGGCAACAGCGAGAGTACTGTATGTAAATTCGCGACGTTCAATGTACCTAACAAAATTCTAGCAGTTGTTCTATCCGGAGCAGGATAGGACTTACAGTTTCTCACAAGCCAGAGTCATTGCAAAGAACAAGAAAACGAGATTGGGGAAGTCTATTCTGTGCATTGGCAGAGCTTCTCGCACCTCCAGTGGTTTCCCCTAGTCGAAATTAAGCCTCCCATATCAGCAGATCTTCGAAGCGGTTCTTTATACACTTCAAGCATCCATCCGTAAGATCATCAGACGCCGTGTGGTCAGTCACGCATCTCGTCCGTTCGTAGCCGTCGTCTCGAAGCATGATGTGTTGAGCAGCGCCTGCATCGTTCCAGTCCCTGAAGGATAGCATTTCGAGTTTCGGCCGGCAGCTGCAACAACGTCGAGGCGCGTTGTGGTCGGGTTGTCGAAGCGACGACCTCTGGGTCAGGATACCGAGTCCCTGATCGTAGTGAGACAAGATAGGCAGTGTAAAAGACATACACAGCTAGGGAGTCTGGCTGCTTGCTCGATTTCAGACGAAGTGCAAACTTGGGGCGAATAATGTGAAACTTCGTTCTGGATACCTAGACTTACCCGGGCTGAGGACTGAAGAGACAGACAGAGCTAAGCAGAGGAAGCCCGAAAAGCCACGATCAAGACTTACAAATATGTCGCCTCTTTCATCTCAAAATACATGGCAGCGAGTTGATCTGGTGAGTATGGGTAATCGGCTGCATGTGGCCCAATTTCTTGAAAAGGGGTTGAGAAAGCTGGGGATATTCAATAGTCCCCAACTGAAAGAACTTGGATTTGACCACGCCCAACTCCAAAGTCAACGTGTAATCAACCGCACTACCAGCTGTACGCGAGCCGGTCAATAAAGAAAAGCCAAAGTGCAAAGATCAGCGTGGCTACTGCAGCCCAGCCGCTCTTATTCAGCTGCAATCGATAATTCCACCGAGTGTGATTGCCCAGACAGCCCCAATACCATGGCGCAATTTGCCTCCTCTGTGAGCCATAATTCGTCGGTGCTGTTGGCTGGTTTCTGAACACACGGGATGATGGCTTGGTCTTGACTTGGATCGGATCTTGCTGCACCCGGCCAGATCGCTGGGGCCAGTCTTCTTAGTGCTGTGGCGATCTGAGAGTCTTTCGAGGCGCACGTCGTGGTTGACATCGGTGCAGTCTCGTCACTTGCTGTCGTCGCCTACACGATGATGAGCAATGGAACCAGTCCCCGCTCATCTGAGTACTGGTCACTTCTCCTCTCATGTGACAGGCGTAGTGATGTACTTCCTCCATCTTCCGGTTAGTAGAGGAAGGCTGCTTATTTCCAGTTCGGACCCAACCAGTGGAGTAGTGGACAAAGTAAAATCAGAGTAGGACTCGGCTTCCAACCGATCCCCATGTGCATCGTTCTCCACTGCAACGGGGCAGATGGTCCCGACCCGATGAGCCTCATCAGCTCCCTTCGCATAGCCAAGTGGACCTGACAGTACCGTGGCGTCGGGAAGTGTACTACATGCCATCTCAGCTGACCATGCGTCCTATCCACAATCTCGGCTTGTCGCCCAACAGACGTGAGGTCTAGGCCAGCGATGGCGCTGGGCATCAAGCCCAATCGTCTTGGCCTCGCCGTAGAGGCTGGCAAAGATCCCCGTCACACGACACAATCGCAAGCCGGTTGTGCAGCGGCAACACCGGTCTGGGTCACCGGTCTGTAGACTCGAC